>SNQJ01S0070282.1:38973-62755 GCA_010110895.2 Picea sitchensis | reverse complement strand
AGGTTTTTACCCTGTATGGGTTTCCTCAGGAAATATCTGTCTCTGTGTTTCTCATATATGTGACTGATGCTGAATGTGCCATTGTTTATTTCCCTGCATTATTGTGATCATCATTTAGTGTCTCAGCAAAGAGTTTAAAAGAATCATAATTGTTTAAGCACGGTAAAAACTGATTCACCCCCCCCCTCTCAATTTTCCAACATTTTCAACATTTCCAGTTCCGTACTTTCAGAACAAGGAGGCATTCCTCTCGCTCCAAGAACACCCCCTCCAAGCCCTAGGATGGTTTCCTTTGATTGGAATGATCTTGTTGAGCCTCATCTTCCTTATTCTGCACCTTTTCAAATAAGGTTTTAAGTTAATTCAACAAACATTTATCGATGTATTGTGGATGAAGGAGCCTCTGCAAGTATTTTATCCTCCTCAGTTTGGAAAGTCTTGGGATCTCTCGATATTTTGTCTTCTTCGCATGAACTGTTGGATTTTGACAGATGTCCTAGTGATTATTTGGGGGTTCTTCCTCAGTTACCTATCTCGTTAGGTGGGAAGACTGTCCTTGTTGATGTTATAGTGGTGCAAGGCCCGTTAGATTTAAATATGCTTCTCGGGCATGATTATGTATATGCTATGAACGTTGTGGTATCTACGCTCTTTTGGGTGAAGCATTTCCCTCACAATGGAATCATTGTCACTATTGACCAGCTAGCATATGATAATCACCATCCTAATTCAACGTTAGTTCAGGCTTCCCTTTTATATGTTCCTAGTGTTCGTGTAGACTCCACCCTGCCACATGTTAATTATGTGGTGTCTTATCCTCGACGTTCAATTGCTTCTGAGAAGGAACCTATGAAATCATGTTTTCCTTCTCAAAACTTGGAATAAAAAATTAATCCATTGGTATATCCAATGGGGGCATGGGAGCCCTTGCTTCCCCCTCTTGGTCCAAGTGGGCTTGAGTATCCTTCTGAGTCTGATCTCGTTGTTAGTAAATCCTCAAGCCCTCGTGATCGTGATTATTCACTGATAGACTCTGCCAGTCCTGGCTAGAACATCCATCATCATATGGAGTATGGTCAGTTTACTTCACCCTTTGGGACTGTCGACCCTCGTTTGCATGATTTCTCTAATTTTGAATTGCCTTCAGATGAAGCTATCCTTGAAGCCATGACTACAATTTATATACTGCGGGAGGACTTACACCGTGGTTTGTGTTTTCTTCCCTTTTGGGAGACTTTCCAAGTTGACTATCGAAGAGACTCTTGGTATGAGCCTAATAGCAGGCTCTACCTAAACTAGTTTCATACTTGAGTCATAGCCCCCAACGAATCTTCGTTTAAGCCCTTTTCAGACCCTCTAAAAATGAAAATATTGTTGAGAAATCTTGTTGTCTTTCACGCTTGTTAAACTGGAATTTGAAGGCACGCCTATCCGATGGTATTTTACCCCTTTTTCGGTCTGAATGGTCAACTATATGAACAAAGGTGTACTCTAGGAGCCTCGGTTCTCTAGAAGAGTATTCTCAGGTATAATTTTAACCCTTTTTCGGGCTTGAGTGACTAAATTTACGAAAAAGGAACCCCCACGGAGTCCATAGTTAAGCTCTTTTCAAACTCCCTAAAATTGAAAAGATCGTCGAGTGACCTTATTCTTTCACACTCGTTAAAATGGTCCAGAAGAACATTACTGGTGGAGTCCATATTTAAGCTTTTTTTAGACTCCTTAAAAATGAAAAAATTGTCGAGTGACCTTGTCTGTATCACACTCGTTAAAACAGTTTTGAATAAGATGTTTGGTCAGTGCTAGTTTACCTCTTTTTCGAGCCGACTAGGCTATCTTCAAAAAACATACCCTAGTAGAGTCTCCTTTTACGCTTTTTTCAGACTCTCTAAAAATGAAAACCCAATCGAGCTTACCTTCTCTAGGATCATTAAAATTACATAGAAGGGCATTACCATTGTGTGTCTTATTAATCGCATTTGCATACCCACGTCTTTGGCCTAATGTCAGCTCCATGTTGCTCTCAACTAAACCATCTGAAGCATGCCTTATACACAAGCCCTGTAGCACTTTGCCTTTGCTTCTTGACACCTTTGGCCACGGGAGGGATTGTTTTCCCTTGACCAAGTTTTGAGGAACACTTGGTCATATTTGACCGTTTTTGGGACTTCTACAACTTGTCAAAGATGGAGTGCAACGCGAAGTGGAAATCATGGAAGCTAGATCCCTTTTTGGGTCCTTTTAGGGTTTTGGGTTAATGTAATGGGAAAGGGATGTTGGCACGTGGGTTCACCCACGCTTAGGCCCAATTTTGTAATGTATAAATAGATAGGCAATGTAAGAAGTAGTAGAAGTTGTTGCTTAGTGCACTTGGTGATTGCTTAGTGAAAATTGGCTAAAGTGCTAAGAGTTGGATCTGTGTGATCAAGTATTGTAAGGATTTGTGCATTCTATGTAAGACTTACAGAGCTGAGTGCAAGTCCCTGTGAGAGACTGTAGAAGGCTTTGTGTTGTAAGGCAAGGAAGAAGGATCTAGCGAGCTGCGCAGATCTTATGTCCTGTGCATACTAGGGTTTGGAGGGTTTGTGTTGTAACCGATTGAAGACATTAATAAAGAATAATACTTTGTGTGCGTAGCCCTAGGGTGTGGGTGAACCATGGATCTGATCTGTTTTACTATTGCTAAGTGTTGAAAGATCTTAGATCTAAGTAAATGTTGCGATGCTCTGTGCTATCTGCGAAGTACAATAATAATTAATATTGATGAAGATTAACTGCTAAGTGCTCTGTTAAGTTTTATAATCACAGGTCTATGTCCCATCTAAGTTTGAAGACATCTGAGTCTTACAACCAACCCTGCCTCTACCTCAGGTGAGACTTCATCTGCTTCGTAGGTGTTGCCGAAAGGGCTGGTAGTTAGGGTTTTGTCGGTGCGTTGTTGTAGTGTTGAACCTTGGGTCTGCCCCTGTGCCAACAAATGGTTTTGTTGTTGGGACCTAAAACTGTGATTGCTGGGAACTGAGTAGAAGAATCTTTGTGTAAAGGTTCGTCCTAAAATTGTGAAATCTATGTGCATGGATCTATGCCCTAGTGCACAGCGATCCACTTGATCTAAAAAGATCTGTGCCAAAGAAGGAAGGAAATATTTGAAGGAAAGAAGTTAGATCTGCAAGAAAAGAGGTTGATACTAAAGAAAAGAAGTAAGATCTGTAAGCTCTGTGCTCTGATAAAGGTAAGAATAGTTAAAAGTTCTTAGATCTGGAAGCTTTTTGCCCTGTAGAAGTAAGATAAGTGAATTTTTTTTTGTTTCTAGATATGGATTTAGGTATGCTTGATATATTTTGTCTTATCTTGAAAACTAGGGAATTATTACATGAAATAATGTTTGATATGAATATATTTGATAAGAATAATGAAAGATATGTTATAACTATGCATAGAAAGAATTTTTGGACTAACCAATGGATGCGGGATCCTAGAAAGAAATTTTTGCAGGCTAGCCATTATGACCCTAGAAAGTAGTACAGAAAAAGTTGGGGATCATTGAAGAGAAAGAGAGTATTAACTCTTTGTTACAGTTGCAGAAGACCAGGACATCTTGCTAAGGAATGCCCTAGGATAAACCCTAGTTGCCTATGTTGTAACGCTATGGACCATGAAGTACTGTATTTCCCTAGAATGATTCCTAGACTTGAAAAGATGAATAGGGAACAAGGAAAATCTGAAGGATATCAAGAGACTAAGATTATAGAAGAACCCCAGAAAGAATCAGAGATTATGTTACTAAAAATGAAAGAAACCTTGGAGGAACATAAAGATGCCAGTTTGTCAGAGATCTTCAAAGAAAAGGAGAAATCAAAGTAAGAATAGGAGACTTAAACATTGAATGTGCTCTGGATGAGGGAACACAGATGAAAATTATGACAAAAAGTACTTGGGAAACCCTAGGAAGGCCTACTATGGTTCCTTCACTAGGAAAAATAGGGTTGTTTAAAGGAAAAATGGTAACCCTATGTGGAAGGATTACCCGGATAGCTATGAGTACCCATGGAGCTTCGACAGAGGAAGAATTCGAAGTTATTAAATTTATTGAGGACTATGCCCCATTTCCATATTTGTTAGGCAAGATCTGGATTGAAAAAGACCAGATCCAAAGAAAAGAAGAAAAGGAAGCCCTAGAACAAAAGAAGCAAGAACTCATGGAATTTATGACTAGAAAGATCGCCTACTTGATGGAAGAACAAGAGAACATATCTAAGCTATTGAACACCAGGGACTTGGATTTCGAAGCTATAAGAGCATTAGAGGAACCACAGAAGAMCGAAATACCTAATCCATATGATGAAGGTGTATTACCCTTGGATCTGAAGAAAGAATCTCAACATCACGAAGTGACTATGTCGAGAGAAGATAAGGATCAGAATGGAAAAAGGATGATCGATATGAAGCTCACTGGGAAGAAGGCTAGGAAGCTAAGTAAGAAGAGGGCTAAGATTGAAAAGTTACAGAATATTCTAGAGGAAACTTCGCAGAAGGAAAAATCACAGGAATTGAGCTTCATCGGGATATCAGAACAACGACATATGACACTTCGCCGTGATGTAGAAATATAGTCGTTGGACCGATATACCCATTTGACTTCCACCCTGAATGGAAATAAAAGCATTAAAGTATCACCACCAGACCATTGGACCACGCCATGCTGAATGGATCAATGTTCATGAAAGCTTCATACATGTTGCAAGCATACCATTGACGAATTTCCTATTTAGCTCGCCATGTTTTTCCCGAAGAACACTTTTTTCCAACTGAAAAATCGAATCCTGCATAACTAGTGATTGTCTACAGTGATCATTGAAAGCATATTGTTCATCTTAGTGTAGCATTTTGAGATCATCATGACCCCGATTATATTTCCCGAGTGCGTATGTCTGACGAGCTCATCGAACTTGAGGAATCCTTCATAGAGGTCCTTCTCGATTTAATGACTGAGAGAGTCATGAGTCATGTTGAAAATAAGAATGTCCACTGGAGTCCAAGCATCATCGACGAGAGAAGTGCAAGCCTCCTCGTCGACTGCTTGAGCAGGAACATCTCAAGATGGTGCAGAAAGAAGAACTAAGAATAAGGACGACATAGCCAACACGACGTTAGTTCCATCCATCCTACCAACTTACATACCCCCTCTAAACGATGAGATTAATAGGGACAGTTTCCCTAGAGACTTTGAATACACCCTAGTCAGTGCCTATCTACCAAAAGGAGTATGCACCTACTGTGCATATCAAGACAAGATTATAGCGTTGAAGTTTTGTGACTTCAACCTGGGCAACCATAAATCTTACATCATGCTCACCCCGTATAAGTACTTGACGAGAACCAAAGGCAATAATTTGAAGCTCATCCCTTAGAAATGGACGATGAACCTCGTGCAGTCTACTTTTCTCAATGTTATGAAAGTACCGCACTTCGGCAGACACCAAGAGGTGAATGCTTGTGTAAAATTGTTGCTAGAAAGTTACGACAGAGGATACCTATGGTTAGAGCATTGCATAATTGTTGATCTAGCATTGATCAATAGGATCATCAGGCTTAGCATGTAGGGCCCTGATCCCCATGAGTACTATCCTAGAAAGACTGCAGACTATGCTCTTGTGAAGAAGATCAAAGAAGCCTATGGCAATGTTGAGAAAGGCGCAAGAGGCTACAAGGTATCTTCTATTGAAAGTGGCGCAGTGCACCTTGCATGCCAACTAATCACAGGGAAGATGGTACACAAGAATTGACCGACACAAGTATCTATCTTTGTAGTTTACCTCGCAAGAAAGTGTGTCGAGGGACTACAGATGAACTGGGTGAAGTTACTAGTGAATCAACTGGGGATTGACTATAGAGAAGCCCAGGATCAGGGGCATGAATTCCATTTTAGCTGGCTCTTGATACTGATTACTTTTATTGCATGGGAGCTACCGGAACGTGAAACCTTCCTGGACCTTAATCCCTTTGAGCCACTAGCCATGGCGTTCAGTACATTATGGTACTCAAACGACATGAGCAAGCAATGGCAATCGAATTTCATTTTCCACGTGTACTATAACCAATTGAAAGAAGCCATAAGGAGTGAACCACACATAACCTCAAACACTTTACATATATTCCAACCTCTGATAAAGTTCAGCGTGGACTGCAACTTTATATACCTAACCCCACACGTTGATGATCACCAGGAACAACTTCAGTCCTATTATAAGCTGACAGAAGAAGACCTGGAAGAGATCACCAAGGAATGGTCGACGAACCTCCTTGTTCCAGCAGACCCTACAGAAATGTACGACATCGACAGCCCCGGAACTGTGTAGGATACACCTGGGCCCAGTAAGACAAAGAAAGAAAAGTCGACGAAGAAGAATGAAGAAGTCTAGGATGTTGACAACCTATCTGTAAGGAAGGCTTCCATTACACCAGATGAAGCAGGCGATGAAGAAGAAGGTAAAAAAACCCAGAGAGTCGAAGTACCACCACCTCAGGACAAAGAATACTCATTGAAGAAAAGGAAGGTCTCACCTATGAAATATTCCTCCAGAAAGAAACCAAGAACCTCTGTAACCAAGATGTGAACTTCCCTCACGTTGGATGGCTTTGATTTCATTACTGCATCGGTCAACGATGATTCAAAGGAAATCATAGAGAAGTAGGAGGTGAAGCAGGAACAAATGTATAACCAAATTGAGATCTCTCTCCAGGGAGTACAACAAGCACTCCAGTCTAGCCGAGCAACCTCTACTACACCTCTTCCAGAAGGAACAACAGAAGCGGGAGATGAATCAATTCAGCTTCGCAATATTGTTAATACAGTCGAAGTACACCTTCAACTTTCTCAAGAAGAAAAAGCGCAGGCCACCCAGGCCCTAAAGAAAGCACAGGAGGAAGTTACTGAACAATGTTGAGCCGCGCAACAAGAGAAGAATGCTCTCCAAGAAAAATTTGAAGAAGACAGAGCAAAGATCCAAAAAGAGAAAGATCAGTTGCTCGCAAAGCAGATAGGAATTGAAGAAGAAGTCAACAGAGAATTGTGCTCTATGAATGTCTTAGAGTAGAAGGTCGAAGAGCCCATAGAGTGCTAAGTGACGAAGCTAGCTGAATTTATTCAACAACTTCAACAAAGGGTCGTGGAATTAGAGCTTCATACCATACCAAAAACTTTGTAAGAAGTGCGCGACCAATGAGAATTGAATGCTCAGAATGCAGTCGAGAGGATTAAAACACTTGCTGCAGAATGTAAACAACTCAGTAGAAGAAGCGCGTCGATATATGAACAACTATATGAATACCCAGAGTTGAAGAAACTGGAGTCCCAACTCCAGGATGCAAATTAGTACGCAGATATAGTATAGTCACAACTCAAGCTCATGTCACCCATCGAGAGGATGAAGATATCCCAAGAACAATGCACTGCCCAGCAACGTGTTCTTACCATGCAGAACCAAGTGATGGAAGTCACCCAGAAATTCCATCCGAGCTGGGAGACAACCTACCTATTGTTTGAATAAATTGAAGGCCAAGGAGCACTACTTGAACAAGTAGTTGTTACAATCGAACAACAACTAGAAGGACCTATCAACAAAGAGGTTGTTCAGGAGTTCACTGAGAAAGAGGTTGTCGCACTGAAGTAGGTTGAAGTAGCTCGAGCCAAGCTCTAGGCATATTTGATCAGACCAGAGTGACTCGGGATGAGTCACAGGTGAGTGTTGGGGGCCTATTGGCCCTTGACCAAGTTTTGAGGAACACTTGGTCATATTTGACTGTTTTTGGGACTTCGACAGCTTGTCAAAGATGGAGCACAACGCGAAGTGGAAATCGTGGAAGATAGACCCTTTTTTGGGTCCTTTTAGGGTTTTGGGTTAATGTAATGGGAAAGGGATGTTAGCCCGTGGGTTCACCCATGATTAGGCCCACTTTTGTAATGTATAAATTGATAGGCAATGTAATAAGTAGTAGAAGTTGTTGCTTAGTGCACTTGGTGATTGCTTAGTGAAAATTGGCTAAAGTGCTAAGAGTTGGATCTAATTGATCAAGTATTGTAAGGCTTTGTGCATTTTATGTAAGACTTGCAGAGTTGAGTGCAAGTCCCTGTGAGATACTGTAGAAGGATTTGTGCTGTAAAGCAAGGAAGAAGGATCTAGCAAGTTGCGCAGATCTTCTCTCCTATGCACAGTAGGGTTTGGAGGATTTGTGTTGTAACCGATTGAAGACATTAATAAAGAAGAATACTTTGTGGACATAGCCCTAGGGTGCGGGTGAACCACGGATATGATCTTTTTTACTGTTGATTAGTGCTGAAAGATCTTAGATCTAAGTAAATGTTGTGATGCTCTGTGCTATCTGCGAAGTATAATAAGATTGAATATTGATGAAGATTAACTATTAAGTGCTCTGTTAAGTGTTAGAATCACAGTTTCGTGTCCCAACTAAGGTTGTAGATATCTGAATCCTGCAACCACCCCTGCCTATACCTCGGGTGAGACTTCATCTGCTTCGTAGGTGTTGCCGAAGGGTTCGGTAGTTAGGTTTTTGTTGGTGTGTTATTGTAGAATTGAACCCTGGGTCCGCCCTTGTTCCAGCAGGTAATTTTCCAAGTGTCCTTTCTCTAAAAATCAGTCTTGTCCTTGCGCCTAGAACTAGAATGTTTGTGACACTCGTTCCTCCTTTGTTACATATCTTTCTTTTATTCTTTTTCCAAAATTATTGAAAAAGACAAAAAAAAATCAAATATACCCCAAAAAGAGGAAGGGAAAAGTATTTTCTTGTTATTGGAAGCACAATGAGTTTCCCTTGGACAAAAAACATCCTTTCATTTGTTCTTCAAGCCCTGGGATTTAATATGACCTTAGGAAGGTATTCTCGCTCTGTAGAGCTATGTCCTCCTCCATCTGGTTATTCTTCCAAATATATGGAGAGTTTGCATTGCCTCCTGCATCGTGAACTTATGTCAACATCATGCTTCTTGAGTCTCATCATTTATCATGTTATTTACCAAGATTGATTTGGCCTCTTTGCATTTTGTCTCTTACCCTCATACCCGACCATCTGGAAAGTCCAATCAAGTCTTTGTTCAAAATCAATGAAGCCTTTAGCATGATCATCAAGATCCTCTAGTCCATGCCCGATGAGCTGTCAAAGACCTCTAGGTAGTGAATTTGTACACTCATATTACACTCCTACCCGAGTTTTGAATATTTTGAAGTTGATTCTCGAGCTCTAAAGACCTCATCTCCAACCATTAGGCCTTATCAACGTCTAGAAGATGGATACTATACATGTGTATCTTTTTTATTTTGAGATGTAGATAGGTTGTGTATTTCTCACGGCTACACTTTATATAGTTATATGACATGGATCTATAGTGTATTTGATTGGTAGCCATGATTTTATTTCATTCTGAGCATGGGTATGCCTGCCTCGGTGAGCCAATTGTTATTTTGCAGATGGCACCTCCCAAATTTTGGTCCCTGGGTTCACTAGTTTGGTACGTTGATAAATATTGATAATGTATTTCGGCCATCAGATGCTCTTCTAACGTCACACATTAGGGGGCATCTTTTATAAACCTAATTTGCACCAGACATGCTTACCTAGCATCAAGCCATCTCATTTTCCTTCTTTGCCAAGCCACTACTGAACATCTCTTCTTAAAAACACTTTTTTTAAAGGCACACGCTAGTTGACCCACTATATCCCGCGTGTACACTCTAGCTGACCCACTACAGCCTGTGTGTACATGCTAGTTGGCCCATTACAACCCGCATGTACCTACAAAATCACAAAAAATGGAAATTTGTTGACGAAACACATAGTTTTGGGTAAGTTAACTAAACCTTTTGACCATGCATGGCTAGTCACTCGACTAAATACCTAGCTCCTTATAGCCTATAAAAGAAGGGTTAGGGGTCCCATTTGAGAGGAGGAAAATCATAGTAAAGAAACTCTACCTGAATTAACATTCCCCTTCCCTCAACCTTTTGCAACTATTGTGTGAATAGAAGCATATACAGAAGCAATTGGAGCATAGTTGAAGAGGAGCCCAGGACCATATTCAAGGAGCAGTGACCGATCTCACTATTGTAAGGCATTCTTGTGAGATTAATAAAAGAAGTACTTTCCCATCCCACCAGATGAGGTTTCTATTGTTTGAATATTGATTATATGTTGATTTAATATCTAACCCATTAGTTCATAGATCAAATGCATGTGGAGTTCTTCATTTGTATTTTGTGAATGCAGGTTAGCATTGGGAGGAGAGTTGCAGTCGAGGAGTGACCAAGCGTGAAAATGGATCGACATCGAACACGAAAATAAGGTAAGCCAACATGATATTTTAAACCTTGTATTTGCATATGAACAATGGGGGTTTAGGCATGGGATGATGGTAGAAAGCAGGAAGCTTTAGGTCATTTATGCATGCATGATAAAAACCCTTAGTGCTAGTCCATAGGATGGATTTCCCACCCACAACACCCTTATTGATAGTCCATAGGAGGGATTTCCCACCCACAATAGTGTCGGAGAACACAGGGAGTTGGATCTTTCTTCAGGTTAGAGCCTATAAATAGGGGTTGTATCCTCCTTCTAGTTACAACTGGAGAATTTGGAAGTTGGTGCTTCCTATGAATGANCATTAGTTCATAGATCAAATGCATGTGGAGTTCTTCATTTGTATTTTGTGAATGCAGGTTAGCATTGGGAGGAGAGTTGCAGTCGAGGAGTGACCAAGCGTGAAAATGGATCGACATCGAACACGAAAATAAGGTAAGCCAACTTGATATTTTAAACCTTGTATTTGCATATGAACAATGGGGGTTTAGGCATGGGATGATGGTAGAATTCTTGATATATATATATATATATATATATATATATATATATATATATACATATAAGAAATCATTCCATGGTTTTACACATCATTTGGGTTTCCATGTAAATATTGATTGTACCGTGTATTTGATGTGATGACGTTGATGTGATGCTTTTTATGATTATATTCTCTTGATATATTGAATGAAATCCTTATATCATACATTGATGATATACTATTGAATATTGTTGATAAAGCTGAATAATATATATTGTGGTTAAAATATGTAAAAGTGCTCTTCTTGAATCACCTCTTAGTATTCCAACAGAACTTTGTTGATTTTTATTTCTTTGAGTTAAGAACTTTGTTGATTTTTTTATTTCTTTTGAGTTATTTTCTGTTAGCAATTTTAGTTTCACTTTTTGGGCATTGGATGCATATATATTATGATATGTTTAGTTAGTTTTCAATAATGATTTTCATGTATTATCTTGCAACTATCTTCACCCAAGATTCTTCTCACACAAAGCATCAATAGACTTTCATTCACACTGTCTAGATGCATTTTTGACAATTCTTGACATCATGGTTATTTAAATATTTGGTTTATATCTTCTTCAGAAAGTTATTTGGGAACCAATCCTTATATTCTCCAAATCATTGGTTGACCAAAGACTCAATCCTACTACTGTAAATCATGAGAATTTCATATCTGATTTTTTCTTGTAAGGTATATTCCATCCTTTGGGTTTGTTGATTTTGGGTCACTCATTATGTTCACATTTTTTAGTAATATAAATTTTATCATGGCTGAGAATTAAACACTTACCTCGTGTTGAAAACATTCAAATGTTTGGGAGTTGTAAGTATCTTAATAGAATATGTCAAGACAACTTTTGTGATTCTAATTTTGAGTTTTCAACATTTGTTTTCATTTCATCCATGGTAATAATTTTCAAGATGTGAATTCATTGTGGGCTCTAACTCATCAATCTACTGGGCCCCACAATATTTAGCACTCTTTGAACCAAATCTCAACCGATACATAATCAAAAGAGATAATTATGGTTTGGGTTAGTTTGGAATATATTCTATTTGATCTCTTGTACTCATGAGCTTGTCAAATTTGTTTTCCAGATTATATTTCTTATACTTTTGAATGAAAAACCTATCTAGTGGAGATGCAAGCTATACAATCCTCTTTTTCATTTCATATTCTCTACATTCTATGTGACACGTAAGCTCGTGGAAGTGAAATGCCCATTTTTTCTACTTTGAACACTCTTGGAAACTTGAGGATATCAGTTTCATGAACTTTCCCAACATGCCAATTTTATCACTCATTAGAAATATGATCTTAATTACTTCATTCAATTTTGATTTCTAATCATATTTCTCATTTGTATTGGGAAAGTAAATCCATCTAGGCTATGATATCAGATTGTTTTCTTATCCTAAAATATCTTAATTGCTCCCTTTTCATGATAATTTTCTCTTGCTTCTCACAAGGCTCAAAGATGATCATGCTAATGTATCACATTATTATTATTAATAATCAGAGGAAACACATACCTTGGGATGCAATGTTGATAATCTTTTAATCAAATTATTTATGACTAAGGTTTGTTGGTGCACTAGTATCCTTAGAATATAGATGGAATTGAAGTCTTATTGTCCTGTTGTTTAATTTGATTAATTCTAATTATAGGAATGAGATAGAATGTCTTGAGGATCCAAATCTCACAACATTCATGACACTAAAGTATTTGGTAAAAGGAATATTGTAGGGAGAGCACATTATGCTTATCTCTCAAGAAGAAGGTTGTAGTATTTGATTGAATGAATAACAGATTGAATACTTGATAATTGCATTAGCATTTGCATTAGTTTATACAACCCACTTAGTTTAAGTTTACTTTAGCTTAGCATGATTTTCCTAGAATTATAATTATGGTCTTTACTTTTCAATTTAGTTTAATTTCATTTTAATAAGTCAATCATTTAAGAGGAGGATTTCTTCCCAAATTTCTTAAGAGTTGATCCTAACGTTCTCTTCTGTTATGCAGCTTGGGAAATGGATTGTGTAATCAACAACTCTGGATTTTTCTCTTGAGACATAAGCGACTTAGGGAAGTGTTAATCTAACTTGACTACTTAAGATTCCTTTGCGACATATTTTGATTGATAAAATAATATTGTCACCAACTCAATAGTTGATAAGAAATATATTCTCATCCATTTATTGTCATATTGTTTCTTGATCTAGTCATTATTTGTAGTCATTTTAATGATTATTTTGATAACCTACATAGTTTTAATATCTCTTTGCATTATCAGAATGAATCTTTGATATTAATGATTATCTTTTATGGAAAAGAGAAAATGACGTTCTAGTGAGAAATATGAAATGTATTTTTTGTTGAAAAATTAATGATTTTCAAATATGCAAAGAAATTGTTCACTTCATGAAATAATAAAACCTTATGGGTTTGTGGAATGTTTCATGAAATTCATTTTTGAATTTTTTTTTTGATTGAGCTTCTATATTAACCCATGTTGTTTGATTCCTGGAATTGTTTTGTTGCACTAGGTGAAAGGAAAATTGTATGTGATAATTGTATTTGAGAATTGTGTTGCAAATCTTTTCCATTGGATAATCAAATCTCATACTCTAGTTTGTTTTCATTTTGGATCAAAAAATTTAGGAATTGTTTCATTTGGCTTGATATCAATTAGTTAATTTGTCTTGAATGGTTATTTCCCTTGGCTTACCTTCGAGATTTCACTGAAAACACTTTCATTGTTGCTGAACCAAATTTGTTGTTTGTTGATGGGTTATGTTCTTATCTTTTTTAGCCGGTTTTTGCCGTTTTAATGACTGACATTTCAGCTTCATATTTGTTTTAGTTCAGTTTTCTTTTTCATGAATTCCCTTTTGATTTCAGTCTTACTTTATGCTTGGATTGATTCCTTCCATATTTTTATTTGACTACTAGAATTTCCATGGGATAATTTGACTCTCGGTCTTCCTTGAGGATTACTCTTTAAATTTGAGTGAGGGGCTGGTCCAATTTTGATCACATACTGAATAAATTTTTACAAGTCATAAGATGCATGGGTTTCTCTATCTGAATGAACATTCATGAAGTTATAAGTTGTAGGTGTTATCACTCTGTAATTCCCAGAGGTTGTTAAGGGAAGAAGAATTTAATAGAGGTAACATAGTGGCGACCATACTGGGGACCTGAACAAACCTTCCATCCTTACGAATTATTTTCCCTAGATAAAAAAAAATTTATTTATGAAAAAATCATAAGATCTAACTTACAAAGAGATAAATGTTCATAGGTTGTTGAAGTTTGTATATATTAGTTTATATTTCTTAAAATTTAAAGCTTTGTCTCCTAAAAGAATCCACACTAGATCTCACCTCGATCTAGAACCTACAACAATAATAAACAATCCATAAAAGTTACTCAGAAAAAGAAATATTGTAGAAGTTCATAGGAGTAATAGTCCTCTTCATAGGGCCACTTCTCTTCCATATAAGCTTGTCACAATCCAGGACCTTGATTTTGAGCTACCTTTTGAGAAGAGCCTTTTCATAACCAAGTCTGATAGCTTTGTGAGTGAAACAGTCCTACACCAACCCATCCTCCAACCTAGAACCCCTGAAAGACTTTCTCCTAGAACATATTTTGATCAACGACTTCTCCAAGAGTTTAAGAAGTTAGAATACCTAGTATCAAATCTTGATCACACTTTGTATAAATCCCACTTTCAATAGTCAGTCAAGCTTTCTTCCCTTACTATTGTTGCAGCTTCTGTCAAGCCTCAAATAACTTGATCCACACCTCCCATCCCTACATCTTCTACATCTTCTGTCGCTTCTCCTCCAACCACACAAGTTGTTATTCAACCTCCTCCACCAATCATGGCAGTAAGATATGCTACCTTGGTGTTAGCTTCTCCCTTACATGCCATGCCACAGGACTATCAAACCAGGCTTCCTCAGTTTGATGGTACTGGACCCCTTAATGTGCAACAACATGTGGATAAAATGAATGATTACTTTGATTTGCAGGAATTTGATGAGGCAGATGTCCAGATGAGACTTTTTGCACAAATCTTAACTAGCGATGTCAAAAAATGGTTCAAAGCATTACGTGTTGCTAGTATTGTTGATATTGTTGTTTTTCACAGATTTTTTCTCGACAGGTGGGAGGTAAAGAAAAACCCTTTCCAAATTTTATCAGAATATGAAAATATCAAAAGGAATCAAGGGGAAATGGTACAAGACTACTGTATTTGTTTCAATAATCTCTATAATGCAATTCCTGTTGATATCAAACCTCCTCAAGGTTTGGCCTTAATCAAGTTCCCTGATAGATTTGATGATGATATGTCCTACCAACTGAGAGAAATAAATACTGCCACTTTAGAAGATATGCAGAAAAGTGCAGTGAGTGTTGAAGAAAATCTATTAGCCATAAGAGCCAGGCAAAGAAGAAAAAGAAGAGTTACAGTTAAAGAGGAACCTTCTACTTATACTTCAGATACCAAAATTGATTCTTTAGTGAGGACAATGGAGAGAATGATGTACAAATTGAAAATCAATGAAATAAACCCTCCTAGAGAAAATCAGCATGCTCCTCAAATTCAAAATTCAAATTTCAGAAGGAACCCTCCCCAAATCAGACAGAGAGATCCCAGAGACCAAAGGAAACAAAGACGACTTGATCATCAGATTAGGCCACCTCTTCAATAAAACTATGTTGATGAAGGGGAAGAGGTAATTGAGGAGTTGGATGACATTCACATAAACCTTATGGGGTTTAACAATAACGAGTCCATTTTTCTCACTCAGGAAGAACATATAATATTTCTCCTTTCATAGACAGAGGTAAATGAGGAAGAGGAAGAATATGAATATAAATCCTTCGAAAATGCAATAATGGAAGTCCACAGATAATATAACCTGAGAAGAAACAATTCTAATGACAACCCAACTAAGAAGGCTGTTGAAACTAAGAAAGTTGTTGAAGCTAAAAAAACCTCAGATACTACTCCTAATAAAGTCCCTGAAAAGAATAATTCAGAGAATCCTGCAAAAAGAACTCATGAATATTCACCAAGGACAAATAAAACCAAGGTTGCATCCAAAAGTCAACCTAGTACTACTGCACAAAAAATTGTGACTGATAAATAAGAATTACAGAGACAAATCAAAACTTCAACCACTTTCAGTTTAGAAAGTAAATTGGCCAAAATGAAGATTCCTATTCCTCTGACAGAAATAATGAACAAATATTCTTACAGATCATAAGTGATCAAAGCATTACACATTAAGTTGGGAGTAAGCACAAAATCATTAAACATTGGATAAGGAGTATGCACAGATACTGTTAATGTTGTTGATGATCAACCAGAGCTGCTTTTTGGTCCTGAGGTTGAGGGACAAACCGAAAATGGTTATGTTCCTCCTTTATATATTAGTCTGAATATTCATGACAAGACATTACATAACACCATGTTGGATTCTGGTGCTTCTCACAATATTATGCCCAAGGATATGATGGATAAGTTGGGGCTTGATGTCACGAGGCCCTACAAGGAATTATACTCCTTTGACTCTAGCAAGGTTAAATGCATAGGTCTGATTAAAGATCTATGTATTACCCTAGCACAGATCCCAACTAAGACCATGTTCATGGATATTGTGGTTGTAGACATTCCTCCAAAATATGGTATGTTATTATCTAGATCATGGGGTGCTAAGTTAAAGGTCACTGTGCAGTTAGATATGTCTTACACCACCATCCATGTATTTGGACAACAGAGAAGATTGTACATAGAGACTCTGATGAAGTACATGGTCAACAGTCAAGAGAAGCCACATAATTATCCCCTATACTCTGTTCATTCTGACCTGGACTCCTTCATTTTTTATAATGATGGTGACTTGGACAGTCAAATTGCACAGTTGGAATATGATGCACCTGCCCGGGAAGCAGGGATGATTTTAAGGATGGCAATTTGTTTTAAAATGTAGAAACCTTGGTGAATATTACTAATCCTTCATATGTTAACCATAAATGTTTGGNGATATTTTTGTAAAAATATTCAAACTTATAAGGATTTTATATATTTTTTATAAAATTTTGGCGATTTTAAAGGTAAAATAATTTTATCCTATTGAATTTGGGCGAATTATTTTTTAAATAACGAATCTCGTTTTTGGAAAAACCATGGAAAATTAGCCCATGAGAGAAATTTAGCCCCTAAAATCATCCATGCTGGGAAGAAAGTAAAGCAATCACTGAGGAAAGCAAAACTATGACAGCTGAAACTAATGAATCAACAAAAAAATTATGGAGTATGGATTTGATGGAGCTGTTAGCAAATAAGGAGCTAGAGCTAGAGTGTGGGTGCATAATCATACATCAAGGTATTTAGAAACTCAATCTTATAAATTAAATTTCCAGTGCACCAATAACATAGCTGAGTATGAAGCATTGATGCTCGGCCTGAAGTTGTTGAAGAAACTTGGTGCCAAAAGGATTATGGTAAGGGGTGACTCTGAACTAATCATCAAACAAATTAAAGGTGAGTATTCTTCTAAACACCCTATGCTTAGATATTATAGAAATGTTGTTTTAGATTTTCTAGAATGTTTCACTGAAATTGACTTGCAGATTATTCCCAGAGGCCAAAACATACTTGCAGATGGACTGGCTACTTCGACAGCCACGTGTAAAATACCTTTCCATCCAAATCACCAATACATAGTGGAGGTGAAATGAAGACTGACTGTTCCAGATAATATCAAGTACTGGAAAGTATTTGGCAACGATGAACAAATTGAAGATTTCCTACAGTCTAAAAATGATTTTGAGAGTACAAATATTGATGTAGATAGCGATGATGATAGTGTAAATAAATCAAAATTAGAAAATGATGGTGTAAATAAAGTAGATTCAGATGAAATAAATGAAAAAGATGAAGAATCAGATATTTTTCAATTGAAGAATAATGTTTTACCTAGAGGTTTGGTTCCTTTAGAAGAACTATTTGATTTCAACGATGTAGCAAAAAAGCCAAAGATTGAACCTAGTGGGAAAGAGGTTGAGGATTGCAATATAGGAAGAGAGGAAAACCCCAAAATGATTAAACTATCTAAATCTTTACCCCCCGAGCAAAAACACAAATATATTGAACTGTTTAAGGAATTTGTAGATGTCTTTGCTTGGAGTTATGAGGATTTAAAGTCTTATGACACCAATATCACACAACACAAAATCCCAATAAAAGAAGAACATAAGCCTTTTAGGCAGAAAATTAGGAGAATCAATCCAAATTTACTTCCCCTAATAGAAAAAGAGATTAAAAATAAGTATGATGCCAAAATAATAGTCCCCTTAATATTTTCAAAATGGCTTTCCAATCTGGTTCCTACCAGAAAGAAGACTGGAGAGCTTTGCATCAATTTCAGAAACCTCAACAAGGTTTCCCTCAAAGACAACTATCCTCTGCCTGAAATGGATCACATCTTACAAAAGGTAGTTAGAGCCAGTAGGATCTCTTTGCTAGATGGTTTTTCTGACTATAACCAAGTCCTTTTCCACCTAGATGACTAGGAGAAAACAACTTTCACCACACCTTGGGGAACTTTCATGTATGTGAAAATGTCCTTTGGTTTGATGAAGGTCGGTGCCACTTTCCAAAGAGAAATGGGCATTGCCTTTGTGGAAGAGCTCGATAGGTTTATAGTCATACACTTGGATGATTTTATTATCTACTCAAAATCAGACGAGGAACATTTACAACACCGCAGACGAGTGTTCGAAAAGTGTAGAAAGTTTGGGATCTCATTAAATCCCAAGAAAACTTTTTTTGGTTTAGAATAAGGCAAACTGCTAGGGCATATAATCTCTAAAGATGGAATCAAGATAGACCCTAGTAGAATTGTGGCCATCCAAAAGTTAGACCATCCTAGGAACATTAAGGAATTGCAATCTGTCATAGGGAAAATAATTGTTTTGAGGATATTCATACCCAATTTGGCAAAACTCCTCAAGAACATTACAAATATTCTTTAAAAAGATACCAAAATAAAGTGGAACACATAAGATAAACAATCATTTGAGAAGGTAAAGCATGCACTTACACAAGCCCTTGTATTAATCAATCCAGATTACACTAAGGATTTCTATTTATTCTCTTTTGCATCTGAACACACCATTGCAGTAGTCCTATTGCATAAAAATAGTGAAGGGCATGAACATCCCATAGCATTTTCAGCAAGTCATTGAGATATGTTGCACTGAACTACAATATAATGGAAAAGCAGGCTTTTGATATGGTAAAATAAATTAAATATTTTAGATTTTACATTCTCCATTTGCATATTATTGCTTATGTTCCAAATGAAGTGATGAAGGATATTATGACTTAGGATAACCCAAATGGTAGGAGAGGGAAGTGGATTGTTCTGATTCTAAAATATGATATAGAAATAAAACCAACTAAATTGATCAAGGGTTAGGGTTTGGCCAAATTGATGGTTGAATCCAATTTTCATGCTTTGGATATAAAAAATTTAGCTGCAGTTGATTAACAGGGAGAGCAGGAAACTCCACATGTCAAAGAGGTATTCTCAAATTCTCCATGGTACGCAGACCTCATCTTTGTATTGCATAATTTACAATCTCCTCCTGTTCTAACTAAGACTAAAGATATATCCTTAAAACTAAAAGCATTGAAATATTGCATTCTGGATGGAAATATTTACTAGAAATATGTTGGAGGCATTTTAATTAATTATTTATTAAAAGATGAATCTGACAAGTCATTGCAGAATTTCCATGAAGGATATTGTGGCATGCATTGTTGTAGGTGAATCCCCCTGTGGACAAGTGGATTCCCTCTTGGTCTCTAGACTCCTAATGCCAAGACAGAAAGTGCTTAACATGGACATTGACTTCCTTTTAAATATAATCAAGCTAATGAATGAAAGAGAAGGAGAAAGATATGTACCTTATGAACGACGTTTTTCCTTGCAAAGTCTTGGCTGAGCTTCGATCCTAAGCTCCCTGATAGGTCCTGTAGGACAAACAAAGATACAATGGACTTCCTACTCTACTAAGATTAGCTCAATAATAGATCCATTTACTGTAGACAAAATCATATGGAACAAGAACAAGTTTGAAACAAGCAGGCCAAGCATTGATTATATTAATGAGAACAAGTAAAAATACTTACAATCCTTTGAATGAAGGTGCAACAACTTCTTCCAGTTCTCCTTGTCCAACCCCTTTGCTCAATCAATATCCACTAATTGCTTTGATGATATCTGATTTTTTTGTAATTCTCAATTGTCATTGTCTGTCAATACCACTTATAGGATCATAAGTTTGGTATCAATATCTAGTCTCTATTGTACCTTTCACCATGAGAAGGCCTCCTTATATAACCTTGGAGAGGTCCAACCACTTGAGATATATTTGGAATAAGTTGAGGATTCCTCTCCTTCAGTTGAGGATCTCCACTAAGATCATGCCTTGACCATCTATTTGAATCCAACTACCTTCAAGAATTGAGAGATTCTTCCCTGATTTGCCTCAGCAAACCCAAAATTTGCTCAGAAAAGGGGTAGCATTCCCCCATAAGGGTGCAAAAGGCGCTCAAACAATCCCCAAAAGAGGCTTAAGGAGTGCTAGCACTCCCTGACAATGGGTAGGGGAGTGCTCCTCTCCAAAATTCAGTTTTTGAGTGGTTTTTCCAATGGCAAAAGGATTCTACCTCTTGTCAAGTGATTTCTCTTCTTCCAAACTAACCTTTGAGGTGTCTTAAGTGTCTTTGTGATGTCATTAGAGGAACGACATAGGCAAGATGGAAGTATGATGTTTTTGACACTTGCAACACTTATAGTCAAGATGTGACACTTGTGGACAAGATGCGACACTTACAACACTCGTAATAACGACACATCATTACAAACAACCCGAAAAACTCTCTCGAAATTCCATTCAGGAAACATTTTTTAAACAACCATATATTGGGCTACATGTGTCCGAATTTAGCCCATGATACCTCGTTGGAAAGGTATCGAGTAGAGGAATGAAATGGAAGAGGCCTTTAGGTCAAAAAAGTTACATAACATCTTATAAATGTCAAAAAATAGCAGGCCACGAATTTGGGGGGAAATGGACAGTGCAGTCTTCAAACAACCATATCTGGGGCTATAGGAAACGAAATCAGGCCTAGAATAGCTCGCCAGAAAGATGGAAGAGATTCGAATGTGATAGAAAAAAAATATTTGAAAGATTGAAGGTCAAAATTCTCAGAAAAGTAAGAACATAGAAGAGACCCTGTTAGGGTCCTAACCCACACATAGGTAGAACAACATATTTGGATGTAATAAAGGTCAATATTAATAAGGCCTTGCAATAAAATAGAAAAAGTCGAATGTAAGAAGACCTAATAGAAGCTTCTGCTTCTATAAGGATATTCCTCTAGATGCTTCTTTTGATAGACATATTTAGTATAAATAGGAGTGGAGGGTATGAGAACCCTAGCTTAGAGATTATTGTAATAGAGCTTTGCTTGACTGGAGGTTGCCCCCTCGAAGAGGCCCGTGAACATTTCTATCAGAATCAAAGTGTTATTTTTTTTATTATTCATATATCACTTCAGTGCTATTGTGGTGATTATTCTGGTTATATTGTTGTTATTCTGCCATTTCTAGCATTTTATTTCTGTTTTGCATACTTTTTATATCTAGTATATTACAAGTGGTATCAGAGCACTTTCCTTGGCAGAAATTGTAGGTAAATTTTTTTTCAGGGTAGAGACATATTCCGACGTCTTTAAACCACAGAGATTTGTCATTACATGCATAAAACTGTTGTTGAGGGATTCATACACGCAGGAAATACAAGTGGTTCTTAAGCGCACATCTATTGGCCACCCTTGTAACCCCTGTTGGTACCCTTTCGAGTTGTAGCACATCAGACAACACCTGTGTATGGATCAGCCTAGATTTCCTAAAGCCCTCTTTAGATAAATCGATTGGCCACCTGACTGTTATAGTGCCACCAAGAACAACACTCGAGAAGATACTCTCTAGTACTTGGGTAGTCAGGTAGTATGGCTAAGGGTACGGTCTATCCTCCTTAGTTAGTGCCTTGAGATATTGGGTCGAGTACTACTATTGGACCCTGCACGTATATGAGAGAGCTATAGCATAGGTAAAACCCTTGTCTATAGAACCCTTGGGGACCAAAACATAAACAAATTAAAACAGACAAGATCTGTTGCCGCGTAAATGTGTTCGGGTTGCCAAGTAAACACAAATTTCTTTCTATTTAAGAATTTGGGCATTTCCTCTCTACATTATTTTTCAGACCAGAGTATAACTATGCAGGTGTAAAAAAAAAAAAAAAAAAAAAATCTGGAAATTTTTTCACCATTATTTGAGACCTAATCCATTGGATTCATCTCTTCTCCCTTATCACTTTCATCCATATCATTTTTCGGAAAAAAAATTGACCCCATCGCCCCCCCCTTTTCAGTTCCCCATCCTCATGGCCCATACCTGTAGCCAAGACAAGGAAGCTCGCTTCAACACCTTGCAATCTAGCCTCATCGAGACCCAACAATAAGTAAAACAACTCAGTGCCAATGTTGTCGCCATCAATACAACCATGCAGTCCTCAATGGAGGAAATCAAACAAGACCTCACCACCCAGCTTGAATCTGTCTTTTCGACACTCTGCACCAAACTACATATCCTTACAGATAACCCTTCCTCTTCCTCACCTACACATACTGAAGGTGACCATTCCTCTCATTCCCATAAATTTCAGAACCATCACTTTCAACGTGACCTATTCCTTCCACGGGTGGATGTGACCAAATTTGATGGCTCAGAACCCACTAGTTGGGTAACCCAAATGGAACATTATTTCTCTTTATATGGAATTACAAATGACTTGGCCAAAGTCCTATATGGTGTTCTCCATCTAGATCAATAACATTGGCAATGGTGGAAATGGAGAAAAACTTATCGTCAAGGGTATATTTCTTAGACACACTTTGTGGTAGAGCTTTATGAACGCTTTGACACTGACACCAACCATTTGGGTCGTTTGACAAAGTTGAAACAATCAGGAACAGTGGAAGACTTTATAGTTTCCTTTGAGCGCCTGGCTTTTCAGACAGAGGGCATGTCTGATGCCTTTTTCCGAGAATGTTTTATCAATGGCCTCAAGGATGAGATTTGAGCCCATGTCCTCATGGCTCAGCCTCAGAGTTGGGTGGAGGCTACTAAAAGAGCTAAAGAAGAACAACAGGTTGTATCTTCTCAAAACCGGAAACCCTCCTTTATCCCTCTCCCTAAACTAGTAAATCCCACTACTCCCTTCGCTCCACCAAAGATCCAAAAATTGACCAGGGCTGAAATGGTTGAATGCCAACTCAAAGGAATTTGTTATAATTGTGATGACAAATATTTCCCGGGCCACAAGTGTAAGGAACAAAAAAAATTTATGGCCATCTCCGAGGATATTTCAGAAGAGGATATTGAAACTCCCCTTGTGTCTGAGTCACCTGAAACCCCCGACATAACCCCTCCCTCAGACCCTCCCGAAGTAGAACCGATCATTTCCCTCAATGCTCCCACTGGCTTCTCCTCTCCCCAAATCCTCAAGCTAATCGGTTACATCAAGCATCAGAAGGTCATCATTCTAGTTGATATTGGAAGCACCCATAATTTTATTCATCGCCGCATTGCCCAAGAAACTCATTTCTACATCCATGTCGTCAATAATTTCCAAATCATGATTGCCAATGGTGGTTCCATGAAATGTGGAGGGCGTTGTGAAAATGTGTGTCTCCAAATTGGTGACTACCACCTGAAATCTCATA
>SNQJ01S0070282.1:0-38963 GCA_010110895.2 Picea sitchensis | reverse complement strand
GAAGAATTTGCGGAGGCGATGAAAAAACTTCACAGCTGGGTGAAGGAGCGACTGCAGAATTCAAGTCAGGAGTATAAGCGGAGAGCAGACCAGCATCGAAGACGACTCCAATTTGAGGTTGGTGAATTGATTCTAGTGCATTTGAGGAAAGAAAGGTTCCCAAGGGGAACATACAATAAATTGAAGATGAAGAAAATCGGACCATGCAAGGTCTTGAAGAAAATTGGAGAGAATGCTTATGAGATTGAATTACCCGATGGGATCGAAATTTCTCCAATATTCAATGTCTCAGATTTATACCCATACAAAGCTGAGGAAGCAGGAACAAGTGATAAACAGTTAGAGTTTCAGTGGCAGAAGCAGATGCCAGTTGCAGAGAAGCCACAGATGGAACAGATACTGGATAAACGAGTGGGTAAGAAGACCAGAAGGAAATAATACTTTGAATATTTGGTCAAGTGGAAAGGCCATCCAGTTGAAGATGCCAGCTGGGAAAATGAAACAGAGATTCTGAAGCATGGACAGACCGTGCAGGAGCTCATGGAAAGGAGCCCACGAAAATTTTCAAGTGAGGGAGTATGATGCAGGAGCATCTCCCATGTCAAGCGAGCCAATGCAAAAGCGGAAGACAGTTGGAAGGCATCCAGCACAAATTTTTGAAAAACACCTTGAAACTGTTGTGCGAACATTAATGAGGAAATTTAATAAAGCGCACTTATATATTGTAATCAGACCTCGAGCTATATTCTCTCGTCTGAATTAGATGGAGGCATTTATAATACTTAATGCAGGTAGATATAAATTTAATTCTAGATTAGACTATTTTAGAAAGAAAGAGGGAAACAGGATATAGACACCCTCACTGTGCATTGTAACATTATTCAGGAATAGTTAGAAGCATTGGAGCATAGAATAGAAGCAAAGAGTTGTGTAAGGACACCCATGTACTGATATTTGGATTAATAGAAAGAGGTTGATTCAAATTCATGGCTTTCTATTTATTCTCTGTGTATTGGGGTTGAATGATATGCTCATGAATGTTTGCTTCCTGGTATAAATTTTCTTTTATATGCTGTGTATGTGATTTCATGGTTTGAGTTTGAAGTATGAAGGAAGAAGGAATGAGTTTCAATTGTTTCTCTATCTGAGCAAGGATTCCTGCAAGGAGTGCAGTTGAATTCGTCCGCAAGGAGTGCGTTGACTGAAGGCTCAGATAGTTTAACTCTTGTTCGCGTTCACCCAGAAGTGAAATTGGGTTATACGAGCCATGCAAGGAGTGCGCAGGCTAAGGAGAGTCTTAGTTGTGAATCTGAGTGAAGTATTGAAGGACTGCTGCAGGTGTGCATAGAGTCGAAAGAACTCAACACTTGGATATGGTTGAGAACTGCCGCAAGGAGTGCGTGCAAAGACCCTCTTTGAGGTTAAAGGTGTGAGAATATCAGGAGGGATAAGGCTTTCAAGTTCGTCGAAGAGAAGCACTGGAAGTTTGTGCTATGGAGTATTTAGAAGCAGGCATTGCACAGTTTCACCGCAGGCAGACAAGTTCCATGGAGGGATACTTGGTTATTCTCTAGGAATCGTCAAAGGGAAGAAATCAACGGTTAGAAATTTGTGGAGAGGATTAGCGAAATCCCACCAGCCGTCAGATCTACCAGAGAAGTGAGGAGGTTACGGCTGCATCCGGAGTTCAAGCTCAGGAGAATGTGAACCGTAGGATCTTCACAAAAATACCCGTCAGCCATTGGATTGAATAGGAGTTGCACGAAGTTTAAGCTTCGTGAATGAAAGGAGGGAAATTCCGACGAGAGGCGTGGCCATCGGAATTTTGGCATTTGCGAAATCGGGAGTCACAAGGATGGGTGATCGGGAATTTTCATAGTGAAAATCCCAGAGCCAATCTGAGCTGTCCATCTTGAGAGGACACGTGGTGAAGATCTAAGATCTCAGAAAGAGTCCCGAAAGGGAAGACTCCATCGGAGTTTCAGGATTCGACAAATCAGAAGTTTTGAGGGAAAAGGATCGGGAAAATCCATGTTGGAAACCCCGTAGACGATCGGAGCCATCCATCAGTTGAGACACGTGGGCGATATCGGAAGCCCATCGGTGTTTCGGTCATCGCGACTCGCACAAGTAAGTGTTTTGGCTTTGCAGTTGGTGAAACCCCGAAGGTAAATCTGAAATGTCCATCCACTTGGGATAGGTGTCAGAAATCCGAAGAGAGTCGGCATATTGACACTCGGGAAATCGGAGTTCCTGAGGTCGTGAAAATCCAGACATCAGAAGTCTCGAAAACGCAAGGAGAAACCTGGACCGTCCATCAGAGGGGGACACGTGGAAGAAATCGGGGCCATCGGGAAAAGTCCCGATAGGAAGCCGTCTATCGGTATTTAGGTCATCGAGATATCTGGAATCCTAGTGACAAGGTGTTTATGCATTTTGGAATCGCGAACCATGAAACCCCAACAAGGAGGAAGGTGCCACCGTGCAGCTAGTTGTCAGCACGTCAGAAAGTAGGGAAGCACCATTGTGGGAGCCAGTTGTTAGTATAGCGGCAAATCGGGATTCGGGAAATCGGGAATCCCGTGGACAAGTGTTTTTCAGCATTTGAAACCCTGTAGCCCTGACAAGGGATAAGACTGCGGTCACGGGGATAACGGTCATATGGGCCAAAGCCTATAGCCAGGAGGGATAACACGTAAAGAGTGCGTCGGGATTCGAAGGACCGCGAATCCTGAGGACGATTTCATTTTGGCATTAGAAACCCCGAAACCCCGATGAGGAATATGATCGCGGTCATATAAGGGGAGGTCACGTGGACCAAGAGCTTAGCCTGGAGGGATAATGGAAATTTGAGCACATCGGGATTTTGAAGTCAGAAACCCTGACGAGAAAAAAATATAAGGTTGCGGTCTTATGGAAAGTGGTCACGTGGACTAAAGGCTTAGCCCAGGATCCTAAGGTAGCAGGGGAGCGTATCAAGGATCGAGGATCGGTAAAAAAAGTTGTGTGGACACCACGAGTGCCAAAATCCCGATAGGAGGAACCCCGATCACAAAGTAAAAGGCCAACATTGATTTCCCGATAGGGAAATAGAAGATCCTTTCAGTTCTTCGGGCCAAGGAAGGAGGAAAGATCCTGTGAGAGGACATGCCTAGCGGGTGCGCCTACGTCACTCCAGCTGCTGCTCAAGATTTTCAAACCTTGAAGATGGCCATGTGCACCACTCCAGTCTTGGCCCTTCTTGATTTCACAAAGACCTTTGTCATGGAATGTGATGCTTCAGGGAAAGGAATTGGTGTTGTCCTTATGCAAGAGGGTCGGCCTTTGGCCTTTACCAGCAAGCAACTATCTAAAAGAAATCTAGGCAAATCTATCTATGAAAAGGAAATGTTGGCTATTATGCATGCCATTGATTTGTGGCGCCCTTATCTATTGGGGCAACGCTTCCAAATTAAGACAGACCATCAAAGCCTCAAGTATTTTTTGGAACAACGCATTTCCTCCCCAGAGCAACAAAAATGGGTAACTAAGCTATTTGGCTATGATTATGAGATCATTTACAATAAAGACAAAGAAAATGTGGTTGTGGATGCACTTTCCCACAAATATGAAGATGAAATATCCCTTTTTTCTCTTTCCTTCATTGTACCAGATTGGCTCCAAGTTGTTCACCAGGAATGGCTACAAGATCCCAAAATTTTACAGCTGATCCAACAATTCCAGTCCAATGCTCCAGCTCCCCCAGGGTACTCTTGGCTCCATGATGAGATTCTATACAAAGGTCGTTTGTATTTAAGTAAACAATCAAATCTTAAATCCATGGTACTTTCTGAGCTTCATGCTACACCGACAACGGGGCACTCTGGGTTCACCAAAACCTATGACAGGGTCAAACGTTCTTTTTTCTGGGATGGCATGAAACAGGACATTTGTAATTTTGTGGTCGAATGTGACGTGTGTCAATGCAACAAGGGAGAAACAGTTAAATCTCTGAGCACACTACAACCGCTTCTGATTCCACCTGTTATTTGGAAGGACATTTCTATGGATTTTATCACAGGCTTACCCAAATTGGGAAATAAATCAGTCATCATGGTGCTTGTTGATCACCTTTCCAAGTATGCTCAATTCTACGCTCTTCAACACCTCTTTACGTCATCCACGGTGGCTCAAATTTTCATGGATCGGGTCTTCATGCTCCATGGCATGCCACACTCTATTGTTTCTGATCGCGACCCCACTTTCACAAGCAATTTTTTGAAAGAACTGTTCAAGCTACAAGGAACCCAATTTCATCTCAGTACAACTTATCATCCCCAGACTGATAGTCAAATAGAAGTTGTCAACAAGTGTTTGGAAACATAATTGAGGTGTTTTTCCTCGGAAAAGAAAAATTAGTGGGCTCAATGGTTACCCCTAGTTGAATGGTGGTACAAAACTTCATACCATATAGCTACACGCATGACTCCTTTTGAAGCGGTATATGGACAGAAGCCACCTTCAGTTCTCTCATACTTACCTGGTGTCTCGAAGGTCCAGGCGGTTGACCAAACACTTATAGTTTGAGAGGATATTCTCCTTACCCTCAAAGAGAATTTGTTCATGGCACAGAATCACATGAAGCAACAAGCAGATCAAGGTCACTCTGAACATCAATTTGAAGAATGGGATCAGGTTTTTCTTCACCTGCAACCTTACAAGAAGAATTCCCTCAAGGTCAAGCATTATTAGAAGCTAGCACCCAAAGGGAGAATGTAACCACCAAAGAGTCTCTTCATCTCCCATTTGTAACTCCCACATCTATATTTTGGAAATGAAAAATAAATTTGAAATGTAAAAAAGACAAAATTAGGGGAAAACAAAACGAATGGTCATGAGAGTTGAAGAGTCTCTCTCTTTTTCTATAAAAGAGAGCTAGTTGAATGGAAGAAGAATTTTTCCCTTTGTAACAAAATATGGTACTATTAATTCTGAGTTATAAAGAGCATGAGGCATTTCAGAAATTGGTGATTTTGATGAGTGTATATGAGACTATTCTTTATGCATTTATCATCTGCTTGAGTAGATCGGATTTTGTTGTATGAATTTTTTCTGCACTCTATTATGTTTGCTTATGCTATCACTTGTTTCCTTGTGGGTACAGAAATGATTTTATAGATGCATTGTATAACTATTTGTCTATGTATTTGTTGCATTGTTTATATCACGTATCATTAGCATACATGAATTTTTACTAATTCTAATGATAGTATCTCTTGTTGTACTCACTCTTCTAGTTTTTTTCTCAGGATAGATTAGAATTAGTTAGGATTAGACTAGTTTCATTTTAGTTAGTTTATCCTTAGGATTATTGATGGGTGTTATATATGCACTAAAAACACAGTAAAAACCCTCAATTAAATTGTCAACCCGAGGTAAGTAAACTTATAGTTGTATCAAAATATATGCCAAATGTAGAAGGGTTGGTAGGAGTATATTCTAACTAATGAAGGTAGCTATCTAAGGCTAATCTATTCGAAAAAAACTATATAATGAGAAAATCCTACTAAGCAACTTGAAACTAGGTAACCTAAGCACTTTTGCACCAAGGATCGATGGATAGTTCTAAGAAAAGCAAGTAAAAACCCTACTTGAATAAAACTAGTTCATAACAAAAAGAAAAATCAAACCAAATAATGAGCAACTAACAAAAACAAACTATTTTAACTTGCCAACCTACATTCAATGAGCAACTACCTTGTGAAAGCAAGTAAATAAACAAGCAATCAAAGACACCTAAATAACCTACTAAACCAAGTAAACAAGTAAGCAAAGACAACTATCTAACCTACTAAAGCAATAGACAAGTAAGCAAAGACAACTAACTAACCTACTAAAGCAAATAGACAAGTAAGCAAAGACAACTAACTACTGCAAGCAATCAAATTAAAACTTTGCATTGAACAACTATCTAGCCTAAGAGGCAAGTGGACTAAATTCTTAATTCAAAACTATTTCTAATTCATGAAAGGAAATCTATTTAAATGAAAGCAAGAAGAGCTACCAACTAATTCTTAATCTATGATAAGAAAACTACTATCTAATCTATCAAAGCAAAGTCTATCTATCCTACATCAACAATAAAACTATTTTCTAAGCTATGAAAGCAAGAAAGCTATCTCTTCTAACCTATGAAATCAAGAAAACTATCTTTAATCTATGAAAAACTAAAATATAATGTTGTTGGTTGTGTGAATGTCTTCGGTGTCGGATTATATCTCGATGGCACTTGACAACAAAGGAAAATTCAAGCGGTATAATCTCAACACTAATCTCAATGGAAAAGTGAAAGGTATGGATTAAACAATCCAATGAGAATTTAGCCATGAAAAAACAATGTTAGATACCCTGCATATTCATTTATTAACCATCAACAACTTAACGAGATCATCATTGTACTTCTATACTATGTAAGAAAACTTCATAATTAAATTCAACCATTAACTAAGAATTATAATTGCAATTTAACTCTAGGAAGGAAATTACATAAATGAAACTATGTTATATCTATTCTAACAATTCAAACTGCAATAAGAAAATGTTTAAGAACATAAATTAAACTATGATATTGAAAAGTAAACTAACAACTACATTAACGAACAACTAATTAAACAAGATCTATATAAAAAATGAGATAAGCAAGCTATAATTAAAAACTGGAATTAATTCTATCCATCCATCAAATCCTTGTCGAAGAGGACCCAAATAAAAACTCTGTTCTATTCTAATTAAAACTCTGTTTGAAACCTAACTATAAAATCATAAATCAAAGCATAATCTAACATCTAATTGCGCATGGGGTTAGTATAGGGACTTGCAAGTCCATTCCTAATCTACAAGATCAATACATGTTAACACATATCATCATTCTAACCTGCAAAAGAGAATCACGACAATTAAACTACAACAAACTAATTAACATAATAAAAATGCATGTACAAAAAACAAAGAGAACAATTAAATTATGAAATGCATAAAAAAACACGAAGACGGTTACCAGATTGCTGGTGGGCCCCCCATAAAGTCGTGGTCACTCTCTAAAAGCACACCACGAACTCAGCAAGTCAAATTCACCATAAAAACTCAAAAACGCAATTCTGGCATAATCTGGCAATGTAAAAACTAAAAACAGAGTAAAAACGAGTTTGTCTCCAATACACTGGTTCTTCTACTTGGTTAACAATCATCTGACCATCCTAGTGGTATATATAATCTTACATACCAAGTGGTCGACCACAGGAGGGTCGAACCACTTCTAAATTTGGCAAATTACAATAAATTATGCCCTAACTGATAAAACAGAGTGAGCCAATAATGGCCCTCTTGAACAACTGAAACTAAGTTTTCGAGATCTCAGTAGCTGGAGGGGGCAAGCATGAACAAAACCCACATTCCCAATTCTCCCATCACTAGCCGCCAATACCATAACCGCCAAGTCACCCTCCATTTTTTTGCAATATGTAGTGCTGGACAGAGTGCCAGATCAAGTGTCGGAATGAGTACTGGAAGGAGTGTCGGATCAAGTGCCGAAAGCATAAATGTGGTGCGTTTTTTCCCTGTAACACCAGAAAAATGTGAATTAAATCTTGGTAATCATAAAACATGACGAAATATACTCAATACAATCATTAAACATGAATTACACATACCTAGTGTCGATCATACTGTTTTATCATGAAATTATTCAAAAAGCTCCTTTAAAATATGAAAAACACATATGTACATGCGAAAAACGTGTATAATAACCATCATAAAAGTGATCATATCTCAGGCCCAACAATTATTTAGAACTCTTTGGGGGGAATTCCATTGTCTTTCCCCTTTTCTTTATTTTAATTATGAGTGGCAGCGAGGCCCATATACTCATGGGAAATGCTACACCAAACGAGAGTAGGTATAATTGGGACCTAGCATTGAGTGTTCTCCATCATCTGCTTGACATGTCATTCAGACCTGTCAACACATTGAAAGAAACAATATTGGTAGAAAGGAAAAAGGATTTATTGACTAGCTCCCAAAGATCCATTATCAAATTTTGTTTCTTCAATGTTAGCATCTACTGTCTCTCTTACTCCCTACAACAATCACTGGGACTTCTTCGTTTTATAAATTCCCTTTGCATTGTGTTCTGGTTATTCTTCAAGGGTTCTTATGGATAATTGTTTTGTAAACAATGGCCTAGGTATCAATGTAGATTTTGATTCAATGATCCTCCTTTTTAACTTGGTGTTCTCATTTATTTTAACTTGAAAAACGTTCTTGGGTACTCTACCAATAGCATCATGTATCCAAAGGGATCCTTTCATTTGCAATTCCTTAATGTCCAACAACTAGGTGCAATTATTCTCTAAGATATTCTTCCCTTTTACCTTTACTCTCTCAATATTAAATTTCTTATCTTGTGGATCAAAGTCAACATGGTGTAATGTGATTGAATTATATTCAAAGACTAGAATATCTAATGGGATATTTATTCCTTCAACCAAAGTATTGATTTCCAATTGTGCAATGGCCCAATAAAGTATTGTATCAACATGGTGTTCAATTTCCATGATATAATCAACGATTTCAACCATTTTAGGTTGATTTGCAAGGTCATTTTTAGGAGACCTCTTCCATTTAGTTATCACATGTTCTACTTCCATCTTAACTTTAGGTGGGTTTTGGTCGAGTGTTCCATCATTAGAAGCACCAATTCCTTTAGTGTATTCCTTCGGGGAAGCAACAATAGTAGGTTTACCTAAATAAATGGTGACATTTCTCCTAGAATGGGACATAGAACCACCTCTCACATGGTTCAATGACTGACCTCTTTGCTTCACAATTGGTGTCTAGTTCACAATATCATTAGGGGAAGTTACTTATGTTGTTTTTCCTCTAGGATTGGTTACAGTGGAACTGATATAGGATTGTAAGTCATTGTGGGTTATACCCTCATCACTATGAGAACCAATAGGTCCTTGCTCAAGCTCTAAACCTTCATTATCTCCACCAATTGTATCATTTATTATGGAAGAAGGAAAACAAGATTCATACTTCTATTTGGTGTTGAAAGATTTAAAAACCCCTTTAGGGTCACAACCATCGATAGCCTCGACTTCCTTTAAATAAGGGTATTGTAAACCCTAACCCAACTCCACCATCTAAACTATATTTTTCACCATAATACCTAAAAATATAAAAGGAGTAGTAATGAATTGATTCCTCTTCTTTCCCTAAAAAATGAGGACCACTTATGGTACTATCTACAAAAATTACTCAGAAAGAATCTATCACACACAAATCTAGGTAATAGATATGGTTTCCCCTCAAAACCATATAGTTGAATGTACATATTTATTTCTTCATAAATTAAGTCACCCTTTCTTTGGAAAAGTATTAGTATTCCTTCGTCAATCTTTCTCAGGAACACCCAATCAACATTTGTCTAAATCTCCCAACAAAACAAATCCTAAAATCCACAAAAAAATGAAATAGGACTCATGTTTCTAAAACATAGGGTACCATAATGGAATTGGTTATGATTCCACATGAATATCCCCTTCCAGAAACATATTTCCAAACTAGTTACAAAAGAGAATTACATATACCAAATACAAGGCCTTGAGGTATCTTTGGGTTTTCTGAAAAATAGCTAGCTGGTGGAAAATATCGTTTGATATTAACTCTCCCAAATCAAAGAATACATCTTTATTAATAACATAGTGCATGATGTATAAAAAATACATGGGGACTTTCAACGCACTCTCCTATCCAACAATCCTAGTGAAAATCCATGCAACTTCTCGATATGGCTCTATCAAGTATGAAACATCAATTTGGTATGTCATGACATTCTTAGTGGTTGGATGGGCCAACTATTTCCTCAAAATAGAAACACCATCAACATTTTTTTTCATTAAGGTATCCACATTTTTTACCTTTAATACCCTAATTGGTGCAGGGAGTCTCAACATATTCCTAAACATGGTGAGCGTCAGAGAAAAATGTGACTTTCCAACTTCTTTTATTTTCACAATGCAGTGTTTGGCATCAAAATTTCTAGAACGACAATGGACAAACTGTAGGAAATCATATACTTCAAGGAAATCCACACCTTACAATCCTTTTCCAAATTATCCTTCGTCTTTGAATACCACTTATAATTTCAAAACCAATGGAAATCATTTTCCCACAAATCTAAATTGTTCCATGTATTGTTGTAATATGACTAATAAATATTTTTAGGAGACATTTTATATCATTCATCGATCAACTACAAAACCCTAGGAAAATTACTCCTAATCCATAGCAATCTCAAATCGTCCACATTTATCCATCAAATTTGTGTGGCATGATTTTCTTCAATGAGGCCTCACCACCATTTAGATTTGGTATTATTCTCAAAGGGACATCTCTAAGTATATATCAATGAGTCTTAAATATGACATAATGAACACACTAGCCATACATAAATGAAACCACAAGTAAGATCAGAGGTGATAATCCTTGCATTCCACATGTGGAATGTAGGAGAAAGGAAATTAGTGAATGTGATTGTCTCCAAACTCCTCATTCCCACACACGAGATTTATAATACTAATGAAAATATGAAGTAGCAAGCAAAGGGAAAAATACCCGCACTCCACATTTTGCATCATGGATGATTTTAAGGATGGAAATTTATATTAAACAGTAGAAACCTGGGCTAATATTACTAGTCCATAATATGCAAAATGTAAAATGTTTGGCAATACTTTGGTAAAAATATTCAAATTTATAAGGATTTTATATAGTTTTTATAAAATTTTGGTGATTTTTACGGTAAAATAATTTTACTCTATGGAATTTAGGCGAATTATTTTTAGAAAATATGGAAATTGGCGAATCTATTTTGGGAAAAAACATGGAAAATTATCCCATTTGTGAAATTTATCCCCTAATATCATCTATGTTTCGCATGCAGAATGTGGAATGCAAGAGCAGACAATAACTTAAAAAATGATTTTTTTCACAATGATTTCACATGCAAAATGTGGAATGCAAGGATGAATTCAAAGACTTGTAGAAGTAGATTTCAATAAAATATCATTAATAGGACCATATGATATAAAAATTGAAGTTTGTGAGCTTTACTTGAGGATGCTTGGGTTGAGGAGCATACTACATGGAGGTTGGTAGTGGACCTAGAGAGACATCTTGAGAAAGAGCATTGGAACTTAGTGACCACATTGGCACATATGAGAGTAGAATTGGGCACATGAGAGGACATGTGTTACACAAGCAGAGGAAGAGCACCTTGCATGAGGAGACTCAAATACCACCATGGAAGAGGAGTGTTGGACTAAAAAAGTTTTAAATATTTCACCATATTAGAATAGGGGCAATGAACCTTAGGAGAGTTATGCTTGAAGTGATTTTCATCTCAGGGGTTGGATAAACCCTAGTATGACACTTATACATCCTTACATTATAGAGAAATCCATGTGGGGTTTCCTTCTAGGTCACTTGTATGGACTTATTTCCTTATTTATGTTATCCTCCCCCATCTACTATATATATAGAGGGAAGATAGAGATTTTCCATATCATCATCATCATTGTTCCCTCTTTGTATTGTCTTGGGTAAGTATTGTAAGGAGAAATATGCTAGGGTTCATGAGAAAACCCTAAGAGAAGAGAATAAGAGAGAGAGATGTCTTGGTTTTCCTTGGAGATATTGTTCTAGAGTAATGCTACAATTTTCTCTTGTGAGATTCTCTTGTGAAAGGATAGAGTTTGTGTTATGCAAGTAAACCCTAGAAAAGAATAAGAGATTGGAGAAAATTATTTTTCTTATGTCTCTTATTATATCACAAGGGTTTATACCCTAGTATAAGGCATGGAGAGTGGATCTAACACCTTGCATTATTTAGTATCCTTGTTCTTATGTGATGCATGGGAGATAAGGAAATACCATGGAGATATTAGCTTGATGAATCTTTAGTTTGGTGTGATGCCTTTCTTGGAACAAGTCTCAATTATTGTATTATTGATGTTCCATGGAGGTATTGTTTCTTGTATTGATGTAAGAGTTGAATACACAAGGTTTGAGAACTCAAACCCTATGATAAACATGTAGATTTGTAGGCTAGTGTTAGATTTGTCTTTCCATGTACTTGTGTGATGAAACATGCATAGGGTTTGCAAACCCTGAGGATGACAATAATTCTAGTGTGGAGATCTTGTGTGATACAATCTTAGTGCATATTCTAAGGAGGACTTGTTGGTGTTGACATTAGCACATTTAGGATCTTTGGTAGAGTGACCAGCTTTGGTTAGGAGTGATTTGTAGCTAAGAGGAGTTGGTGGCTAGGGCTTTGTTATGGTTTCTCTGGATAGGCTTTAGAGAACTTGACTTGTACCAACCTTGTGATAAAGTAGTGGTTTGTATATATATATATATATATATATATAGAGAGAAGAGAGAGAGAGAGAGAGAGAGAGAGAGAGAAATACACAGGTATTTCCAACTTAGAGAGAGAGAGAGAGAGAGAGAGAGAGAGAGAGAGAGACCCGATGTTTCCAACTTTCCAATTATCATTTACTTGTAGATTTGATTTTCAAAATATGGTATCTTCGTGATTTAATAGATCCCAACCCTTTTTCTTCATGTTGATTTGACATAACATATAGTTGAATTGGTTTAGTGATTTAACACATATCTAGAAGGTAAAGGAGAATTATTTATGTTGTTATAATCTATTGTAACACGACATTTCATATATGTTATTGATCTATAAATTGATGTGGGTATTCCATTAGAAAAATTCATCACAATATATCTTACAAGTTTTTTCAATCTATTATTATGCAGTTCTTTACTTAAGATTCGGATTTGGCATTACTAGCTTAATGCATGAAATATTAAATAAATTGAAACTAAAAGAAAATAAGATAAGCAAATAACCGACCAACCACACAATGAATATTAAACATTCCATGTGAAACCTAATAGGGGAAAAACCAAGCTAGAAGGTGAGGCCTATGCTCTACTCTTTTCTTCTCAGTTATGAAATGGAAATACAAAGAAAGGGGCACTCACTATGGACTTTCCATGGACACTATGACCAATATGGTTGTTATAGGATCCTTTACTTCATTTCCCCCAATTCAATGTCCCACTCCCACATGCTCTGCTTAGGTATGGAACAATAAATAATACAATAAGAATGAAACCCCTTCCTTTCCTAGCATCCCAGTATTTAACATAGCCTAATAGTCATCTAAGGTTAGAGTTAGGGATTTTGCATGCCTCAACTCCCAATTTGGGTTAGTGTTTTGGACCCTCTGTAATATTCTTGAAAATCCACATGTGACTAGCTCCACCTATGTGAGTAATATGAGATAATATTTCATCCACTCAATATCATGGTGGTTAAAAGGATAAGTCAACTTGTGGGTGGCATAACTTCCACATATGAAAACTGGTTGAGGTGATCTTCATGCCATTGGAAATATCTCAATGTGTAGAACAATTTCAAGAGGTTAATAACTTTGTTCAAAACGTTTTGACCCTCAAAACAATCATTTAAGGCCTAAAATGGGATTTGGAAACTTTTAGACCTCAAATCACCAAAGCAACTAATTAAAAATTTCCCATGTAGACACATAGAAATAGATCTTTAACTAAAACATCAAATTAATATTTCAAAAATCTATAAACAATAATAAGTTTAGTTGGTAATTATTTTTTGAAGAGTCTATTTTTTTATCATGATGTGACTAGTGCACTTTATCCCAACCTAGGAGAAAGTGCACCTAACACCAATTTATTTAATTTCTTTATCTAAACAATGGTAATTGGGGTATATATTCCACCAAAAATATTTGAGACTTGGAACTAGGCTCAATTGTAACACAAGATTATCACTTGTGAGACTTGAATTTTGATGATGTTAAGATCAATGCCCCACTTTCACCAACTCCAAAATTCATTGTTAACTAATTGATAAAAATGTGAGTGCATGTGGATGGGTTATCAATTCGATAAATTTTGGGTGGTTAAGAAGAGGTGTTTTTATCCTCCCCACCCAAGTTCAAATATTGTTTGTGACATGTTTGCCTTTTTTGGATTGGCTCGGGCTAGCAATACTACCAACAATCTCACTCTCACTTATGTGTTTGAAGGTGGGGAAATATGTTTTCAAAAACTCTAAAATAAGCCCAAGAAGTTAGCTCAACCAATTGTCTCTCATGTTGCTAAACATTTGACTAGTTTTGTACCAGCAAGTATCTAATATAAATCTCTCTAAGTTAAATATATTAATATATATCAACTGATTTATTAGAAATGCTAATATGGATGAGATGAAATCCAATACCTATTTTTTTTTTTAATCCTCATCTTAAAATACAGATCACTTACATTGTTAGTTATAAATTTTATATTTCATGAAAACAAATGACAAAAGCACATGACCCTTTTAAAAAAAAATAATAGTTTTCATTAAAAACATCCACAATCATCTCCTTCATGGAAAATCCACATTGACCCACATTAACGAATAAACATCCCTTTATAATCAAAATATGGCTTTAATAACTTTCACCCACCATAATCATAATTGTAAGCTTCAACACTTAGTTAAAATTCAAAAAACATAATATAAGTTGGTTAATGCCAATAATTCTACGTATAGAGAATTGTAATAAACATATATGCATCTATAAGCTAGAAGTGAGTATTTGGACCAGCCAAATATATAGAATTATTAGCATGAGGTCATAAAAATAGACCACATTAATGGATAGATATTTTTTTTATATGTTTTTCCAAAATTCATAAAATATAATGTAAATTTTTTAATATAAATAATTCTATATATAGATATTTACAATAAACACATATACATCGAAGTGAGTATATGCATGAGATCATAGAAGTGGGGCACATTAATGGATAAGCATCTCCCTTAAAGTCAAACATTAAAATTATTAGCATAAGGTCATAGAACTGACCATATTTATGGTTATTAGCATAAGGTCATAGAAATGGAGCATATTTATGGGTAAACATCTATTTTATATATTTTTTTCAAAATTCAAAAACATAATTAAATCTTTTAATGTCAATAATTCTATATATAGATATTTTCAATAAACACATGTACATCTAGGTGAATATATGGACATAGCATGAGACCGTATCTAGGTGAATATATGGACCATAGCATGAGACCGTAGTGGGGCACATTAATGGATAAGCATCTCCCTTAAATTCAAACTATGGTTTTATAACTTTCACCCGCCTTATTTTTATTTATAAAAATTAACACATTCAAAATTCAAAAAACATATTGTAAACTATGGTTTTATAACTTTCACTCACCTTATTTTTATTTATAAAAATTAATATATTCAAAATTCAAAAAACATAATGTAAGTTGGTGAATGACTAATTCTATGTACTTTTTATTTTTTCACATGAAGGAATACTTTTTCTTGGAAATAACAACTGTCTTTCTTTATCATTTTTATTCATGTTATTAAGGGAATTGAACCTGGGTGGAGAGGATAACAATCATTCCTCACAACCATCTAAGCTACCAATAATTGACAAAGAATTCATAGGAAGAAATATTTTTCCCCCGGAAATAACATTTACCTTGCTATTCAATTTTGAATCGAAGGCAACTTTCCAATACATATAGGCTCGAAGTCATTACAACATACTCATTATGAGTTTTATTCATGTTATTATGAGAATTGAACCTGGGTGGAGAGGATAACAATCATTCCTCACAACCATCCAAGATACACCCAATTAACTACTAACTCTATGTATGGAAAGTGATAATAAACACATATACATTTATAAACTAAAGGTTTATATTTATACCAACTAAATATGTAGAATTTTTAACCCAAAATCATAAAAGTAGGCCACATTAATGGATAGGTATCTCTGACTCAAACTCACTTTGGTTTTAATAACTTCCACTCACCTATATTTGTAAACTTCAACATTTAGTCCAAATTCAAAAAACTTCAATCTACTCATAGTCAAAATTTTAAAAACATAATGTAAGTTGGTCAATCTCTCTCTATATAGACAGTTGCAATATATATAAGGTGAAGTTGAGTATTTGGACCAACAACTAAATATTTAGAAATATTTAGAATTTTAGCACGAGTTCATAAATGTGAATGATTTTCATGGATGATTCCTTTCTGAGTAATAAAGGGCTTCACAATAAAGGGCTTCACAGGGGTAATCTTCAAGTACATGCAAATTCTCAGTGGTCATAACTGTGATTGTCTATCAATTCAGGGTTTCAATCTGCTTGTACATTATGTACAGTGGAAAATGTGTCTATCAATTCAAGGTTTCAATCTGCTTGTACATTATGTACAGTGGAAAATGTGGACTTCCAAGAAAATGTTTGCACATGCTTGGAACATAATTAGACCACATATACATTTTGTAAGACCCCATATACATGTATTTATGTGTTTATTAATATGTGTTTATTAAAAAAACACGCATTGACTCACCTTACATTGGTTTTTTCAACTACCGAACGCTAATGTTCAATGCTTCTTAAAAGCATATTGTGTTTTTCCATTCTTCTTGGTTAAGTAAAGTCAATAGGGGACGTTTTTATTTTTATGGAATATTTATATTTAATCTTTTTTAAATTAAAGAGGCTATTATATGCTTAATTATTCATGGAAAAGATAAAGTGACTATCTATTTTATTGTCAAACAATCTTGATCCTAATGGCAAGGGGAGGAGTTTTACATGATAAATCTAGGTTATATTTTCATGGGTTTTTAAACACTTTGAAATTAGAATGGAGGTACTGGGAGGTATGGGTTCAATTTATGACATTAGCATGATGTGGCATGAGTTCAATTTATGACATTAACACGGTGTGGCATTGTTTTGTTTTGATAGTGTGATTGGGTTCACATCATTATATTAAGCAACTTAATCTTAATTTCATGTTTTCTTGAATAATTGCATTTTTTTTATTATTAAGATGTTGATGTGGAGGAATAGGTAGCCCACTTTGTTCCCAACCTGAGGACTAGAATAGCTTGGGATATCACTTAGGATAATGGAATTATATTGGCACGCCAAGGAATTCGTTGCACAAGCACTGTTTTTCAAGGAGCCTAAATTCAAGGCACTACGACAAAGAATTGAATCCATATAATAATAGAATAAGCTCCTTCTATCTCTCGTTTCTTGGGTGGTTAAGAAGAATGGGGGGGTCATCCAACTAATTTCGGATAACTCAACTTCTGGGTCTTGGGCGCATTGCTCGAGAATGGAAGTTGGAAATTCTCCAAAGGTGCATTCGATAGCCCCTTGACATGCTAATCATGATGTTTTCCTCTCTTCTATCAGTTTTTGTTATTTTACAATTTACTAATTTACTTTATTTTAAGGAAAATTTTATAGTTTTTTTTGTTGTTTACTTTAAAGGATCTATCAGTTAGACTGGTTTCCCTCTGGGCATACTGGAAGATAGTATTGAATGGGACTAATATCACACATAGGGGAAGCCATCCCTAACCCCTGCCTTTTTGTATATTCTTGTTTATAGTATAATACAAAATAAAAAAGCTTACTTACAAAAGCAATTGCCTTTTTTTCCTACAATACATTATTAGTGATTACATGATAACACTTTCACTTGATCTAAGGCGGGCGAATCAATTAAGTCCTCTTTCTATTGTGTCACCCTCTTTGATGATAATAAAACCTTCAATATGTGTGTGTTTGGCTCTCCCTTTGTTAACATCAAGGAAGGATAACTTAACTATAATAGTGTAGGCTTCTCTACATCCTTTAATGGTCATTGTTGAAACTATATGTAAGATATTTTTCTATATCGCTTCCTCCTTAGTTGTCTCCTAGGCAATTTTAGTGCATCACCCTTTTTTGGGGAAAACGGTACTTCTTATATATACAGAAAATATTTACATCAGCAACAAAAAAACAAAGGGAAGAGAGAAGGGTATATACAATGTACTCCATATCCTCTTCCTTGGAGCAACTAAAAAAACTATAAAATTAGAACAAGAAGTTAGGTCCAACAAATTGGCATCTTTACTCAATAACGCTCATTTTGATAGGAGTTGCATGCATACCTTATCTCACCATAATTAACAAAAATAAACCTAAGAACTGGCCTCATTTTCAAAAACATATTTGTAGTGGATTTCCCAAAGAACATACGAGAAAGAAACTCTCAAAAAATGCCAAATAATAGCTAAGGATTCCTGAATCAAAGATTTAGATTCACCCAATAAAATTTCCTACTAATGAAAATGTTCCTACAAAATGATTTCTAGCTGAGATTGAACCTGATCCCAACAATATCTAGCAAAGGAACATTCCCATAAAATGTGTTTCACTGATTTTGACTTTGAGAAAAAGAGGCAAAGACCATAAGAAAGGACACTTTTGAAGAAATGGTCTTTGGAAGGAAGACCTTAATAGATCACCAACTAAGCAATCACACTGAGTTTATAGGAAACTTTTATCGACCAAACACCATGCAACCTATGAATCCAATGGCTCTTAGCATCTATGAAAACCCACTTTGCATTGATAATTGGACCTAACACATGTCGTTGATGCATAGTGGGGTATAATTTACAAGAAGGGACAAGTTATATCGCCACTCCACCCCCAATATTGCTAGAAGGGACCAACTATATCTATTTACATCTTAAAAGGATCCTCCTAGGGTATGATCCCAATGATCACCACAAAATTGTTCAACAACATAGGTATTCCAAATCATGTGTTAAGTCACAGATCAATGTAGTCATTGCTATCAAGGAGAATATGATCCATCAGATCACTCTATGTCAGGAACATATCATGACCATCGGATTACCTAACTACAAATGCATACAAATCCATACGAAAGAAACACACTTTTAACTAATGATGCATTAGTCCAAATTGATCTTAACTAACTCCTAAGTGTCTAAATATCGTAACATCCCCCCTTAAGAACAACTTGGGATAGGATTGAAGGATTTACAAAGGTGACATAGCAGGATAAGGAAGGAGGCATTAGAGCCTAACCCCCCTTAATGAAAACTTCTTGAACTCCTAACATAGATCAAAGTTTGGAAAAATTTGCTTCTGTAAGAGACTTTATGAAAATGTATGCAACTTGATCTTAAGTAGGGAAAAAGAGAAGTTCAATAAATCGATCATGAATGATATTTCTGATGAAGTGCATGTGTATCTTGATGTGTTTGTTGCGTTGATTTTGAACTAGATCTTTGGTGAGATTGATGACACTCTAATTATCGCACCAAAGGGTGGTCGGATGTTGTTGTTGGAATCCAAACTTTGAAACAATTTGTCAAGGAAACAAGGCTTCTTGACTTACATTAATCGCTAATCAGTGCTCTGCTTCTGTTGAAGAAAGAGAAATAACATGTTATTTCTTAAAGCCCCATGTGACAGGTCTTGAACCAAGGATGAAAACATAACCTACAATAGACTTGAAATCATGAAGTTCATCGATCCAATCTGAATTAGTGAAACCAACCAATAAAGGAGTTCCCTCTGATATGTAATGTATCTCGAATTGAACTATACCCCAGACATACCAAAGTATCCTTTTAGTTTCTTTCCAATGAATTTCATGGGGTGTTTGCATATACCAGGAAACAATACCAATAGAAAAGGAAATATCAAGACAAGTATGATTCAAATATAAGAGGCCACCAACTAACTGATGGTACAAAGTGGCATCAACTTTGAGAGAAGTACAGGTGGCAACACGTTTGACTCCAAAATATAAGGGATAAGGGGTTGGTTTAGAATCTTCCATGTGAAAGTGACAAAGAAGGTCACAAGCGTACTTGTACTAGGAAAGAAAAATTCCTCCCTTGGTTTCCAAAACTTGGACTCGGGCCAAGGAAATAGTGCAAATATCCCAAATCGGTCATTTCAATTTTCTTCTTAAGAATGGTTTTCACATGCTTTAAAAGGTTTGGGTCACTACTAGTGAGGATAAGGTCATCAACATAAAGAACAAGGATTATGATATGGCTTCCTACTTTCTCGGTATAGACATTGGAGTTAGAATGGAATCTAAAAAATATGGTGCCAAGAAGAGTGTTGTCCATTTTGGCATACCAAGCTCAAGGAGCTTGCTTAATACCATAAAGATATTTATTAAGGCACAAACAAGGATGGAGTCATTCTGGACATAGCTAGGAGGTTTTTCCATGTAGATTTATTCTTGCAAATCCTCATGCAAGAAGGCGGATTTAACATCCATCTAATGGACGTCCCATTTATGTGAGGTCGCAAGGCAAAGAATAAGGTGAATGGAATTCATTTTGGCTATAGCAGCAAAGGTTTCATTATAGTCAATGTATTCAACTTGGGAGAATCCTTTGGAAACTAATCAAGCCTTGTGTCTTTCAACACTTCCATATGATGCATACTTAGTTCTGTGCACCCATTTTCATATGACAAGTTTTCTTCCTTTCATAAGAGGTACAAGATCCCAAGTATCGTTTTTCATCAACGAATGATACTCTTCATTCATTGTTGTATCCAAATATGGATGACCTGAAGCATTTGAAAATGTCTTTAGATCACGAGTTTATGAAACTTGAGCCAAAAGAGAAGAGGCTCGCTGGAAATGTGAATGTGTTCGATGTTGATTTAAAGGACCACTGACAAGAGCACCAACAACTTCTCGAGTTGAATGGACCCATCGGGGAAGTTGTGGTGCTAGTGCAGGTTCATGTTGAATGGACTCATTTGGAGGAAGGTGAGCGGGCTGAGTTGGATTTTCATCCTCACTGTCATCATTTGAAGAAGAAGAAACCATAACAGGAACAAAATATGGCACGGACATTGAAGATGGATCGTAGGCCGAAGAAGGCACAAACATTGAATTAGTCTTGCAGGCCAAGATATTTTCATCAAATTTAACATCTATTATAATAGTAATTTCATTATAATGAGGTTGACCAATTATGTAACCTTTGACATTTTCAGAATAACAAAACAAAATACACTTCTCACTTTTAGGTTGTAAAGATTTCCTTTTCTCATTAGGAATGTGAGCCCATGCTACACTTTCAAATACACAGAAGTGGCTTACATCTGGCTTAATTTTATTCCATGCTTCTTCTAGTGCTATATTTTTTAGATCCTTTGTGGGAGTGTGATTTACTATGTAATTTGCACAGTTAATGGCTTCTTCCCAATAATTAAGACTTAATCCCTTATATTGGATCACACAATTAGCCATTTGTTTTGATGTGTGATACTTTCTCTTAGCAAAACCATTTTGTCGTGGTGTATATGGAATAATGTGTTGCATTTGGATGCCATGTGTAGTGAAGTAAATTGTAAAATTGTTGTTCACATATTCACCTCCATTATTTGTTCTTAACCTTTGAAATTCATGTCCAGATTGTTTTTCTACAAGGGCCTTGTAGGCCAAAAACTTGTCAAACACTTTGCTCTTAAGTTTTAAGAAGTAAACCCAAGTGCATTTGGAAAAGTCATCAATGAAAGTTAAGAAATAATTGCACCTATAAAAAGAAGGATAAGAAAGTGGACCACACAAGTCACTATGAACAAGATGCAAAGGCGTCAAGGTGTGCCAAGAGGCACATTTTTCAAAACTATCATGATGATGTTTGTTGAGAACACAACTGGAAAAAACACCATATCTACAAGAAAAAAGAGGAAAACCATTCACCATCTATTGATTACATAGTTGTCGCARTGAACGATAGTTTATATGACCAAATCACTCATGCCAAAGTTTTCTCAAGTCATCATTATGAGCAACAAAAATTGATGGAAAGTATGATGACCCAAAGTTGTCAAACTTGTATAACCTGGTAATATCATCAACAATTCCAATTGYGAGCACATGCTTAGGATATTTTAAATCTTTAATTATAGCTTGGTGAGGTGAAAATTATATGGTTTTACCTTCACCTGAAWGAGTGATCTGATAAACTAATAGGAGGTTGTAGAAAAGACTTGGAACACATAATACATCATTGAAATGACCATTATCTACTTGAATTGTTTCAGATCCTACAACACTAAGAGATATATCATCACCAACACATATTTTCTTGGTGTTCCATTCATTAAGAGAAGAAAATATGGATTTATCCTCAACAATATGATAAGATGTTCCAAAATAAATAAGCCACTCATCATAATAAGAAGTAGAAGTTGCATCGAAGGAGAAACCAGAAGCAGAAAGTGCATGTCCGTGAGAAGAAGAGTTATAAGAAGAAGAATCAATATTGATGATGTGCTTCTTCATTATTTCTTCCAAATCTTCCAAATTATTAAACATTTGGACTCCACATGACCATCTTTCCCACAAAAATTGCAATGTTTATTAGTATTATTATTTCTAGATTTTGCTCCTTTGTCACCATTAGGAGCATAAGCTAGTGGATAGGGTTTGGGACCCTCTTTTTTCTTGTTGTTGTGGCGAGGATGTTTCTTCTTGGGATTCTTGGATTTATCTTTCCATTGGGATACTAAGGCTTTGTTGGATGTACCTGCATTGTTGATCAATCCAAGTTTGATATATATTGGATCATTATATTATTTTTCATCTATCTCAATGATTTCAGAGTGGAATAAATTGGAGGAATCAACTTGTAGGGTTATTTTAGTGGCAGGTCCCAGTTTGGAAAATTGGGGTATGAAACCTTTCGAAGCCATTTTGAGGCATTAAACGATGTATTTTTGGGGTTTTGTATCTAAAACATGTGCAAACCCCCTTGAGAATTGTATACACTCTGATACCTTTCCATTGGTACAGACTGGGCGTCAATCGAAGTTCGTATGTAGAATTTATGTCTCCCTCAAGTTGACCTATCATGTTGACCACCATGGTACGGGAGGTTTCCATGTCATACCCCATTACTCATGCATATGGGGCTATCCACATGAGTATTTTCAAGAAGATTCTAGAAGGTACAGAACCCTATCACAGTTGAGGGTTGAGGAAGTAAAAAACCTACCCTAGATGGCTGTCGGGCTATGTTAAATAATGGGCCACTAGAAGGAGAAGGGGTTCCATTATATGGTATTGTATTTTGTTCCATAGCATAGAAAAAAAACTAGGAGTGGGAAATTAGAGAGAATAACAAAGGGGTTTAGTTTTCTATAGCAACCTAACAGGCCACAAGCCTCATGTAACTCAATAGAGAGTTCCTTCACCTTTGTACTTGCATTATTTCCATACTAGAGAAAAGAGAGAAAATAAGTCTCACCTTATAGATGGGTTTTCTCCCGTAAGGGCTTCCCAGAGAAAATATTTATGTTATCTTTTGGATGGTGTTATTGATTAATTGGGTTGGTTGTCATTGATTTCAACCCTTGAAGAAAGTCTGGTAGTGAAATCTGGTAGAAAAAAGGTTTGGGTAATGGACCCAAGTTTGTTTGATGGATAATGGTATGAGTTTTGATATATTTGCAGGTAAAACTATTCTAGATGAATAGTACATGTCATGTCATTTTAGGTGGTATGTGGAACGTCACATAACTCCTCAAGATTAGAGAGTTATGGCCATGTGAAGTTGGAGAACACTCATGAGTCATATAAGATCCCCAAAAGGTCAAAGTAGTCATAGTGTTTGCAAAGATGAAATTATTTAAATAAAAAAGTGAAGTGATTAGTGTTGTAGGTGAATCCCCCTGCAGACAAGTGGATTCCCTCTTGGTCTCTAGACTCCTAAGGCCAAGACAAAAAAGTGCTTAACATGGACACTGACATCCTTTTAGATATAATCAAGACAATATACGAAGGAGAAGAAGAAAGATATGTACCTTATTAACGACATTTGTCCTCGCAAAGTCCAGACTGAGCTTCGATCCTGAGCTCCCCGATAGGTCCTGTAGAACAAACAAAGATACAATGGACTTCCTACTCTACTGAGATTAGTTCAAATATAAATCCATCTATTGCAGACAAACTCATATGGAACAAACATAAGTTTGAAAGAAACAGGCCAAGCATTGATTATTAATGAGAACAAGTAAAAGTACTTACAATCCTTTGATGAAGGTGCAACAACTTCTTCCAGTTATCCTTGTCCAACCCCTTTGCTCAAGTAATCTACATTGATTTATTTGATGACATATCACTCATGATATCATAAGTGTCACATCTCCAATCTCTTCTGTTCATACCACTTACAAGATCATAAGTTTGGTATCAATCTCTAGTCTCCATCCCCCTTTCACCATGAGGAGGCCTCCTTATATAACCTTGGAGAGGCCCAACCACTTGAGAGATATTTGGGATAAGTTGAGGATTCCTCTCCTTAATTTGAGGATCTTCCCTAAGATCATGCCTTGAACATCTATTTGAATCCAACCACCTTCAGGAATTGAGGGATTCTTCCCTGATTTGTCTCAACAAACCCAAAACTTGCTTAGAAAAGGGTAGCGCTCCCCCAAAAGGGTGCACAGAGCACTCAAACACTCCCCCAAAGAGGCTTAGGGAGCACCAGCACTCCCTGACAGTGGGTATGGGAGTGCTCCTCTCCAAAATCCATTTTTTAGTGGTTCTTTCAGTGGAAAAAGGTTTGTACTCCCTGTCAAGTGATCTCTCTTCTTCAAAACTAGTCTTTGAGGTGTCTTAAGTGTATTTATGATGTCTTTAGAGGCACAACATAGGAAAGATGACAGTATGATGTTTGTGACACTTGCAAAACTTGTGGTCAAGATGTGACACTTGCAAACAAGATGTGACACTTACAACACTCGCAATGACGACACTTGCGACACTATTGAAGTGAGTAATTTTGAGGTGTAACAGATTTCCCCCCAAACTATGAAGTTAGAAGACGTTATGACTGAAGTACTCTGTAGAATTTTTGAGCAAGGGTATGGACGCAGAGAGGCCATAAAAAGATGCACACAACCACCAAACAAATATTATGACATGTTTCAAACCCAAGGCAAGCATACCTATGCTTGAGTGATAAAGACTTTTTAGGTATGGCCGCCATAAAATACACTACAGATCCATAATTATATTGAAAAAAGGTATAGCCACTGAAGATAAAATGTGGATATATACTCCTATGACCTGAACTAATCATAGCCACGAAGAATACACATTGGATCTACGAGATGACAAGACATAGCCACGACCAATACAAAGTGGATCTATATAATAGTATATGTGTCATAGTTCAAAATAACTACTTCGCAAACTGGGAAAAGTACACATAAGAGTGAAAACTCAACCCAGGGTCTTCTTACCGATCTYGATGTAGTACGAATMTAACCATGTGAATAGATGTCCTGATGTCGAACATGGCAAAAACCACTTGATTACCGGTCAATGATGTAAATTGTTAACAAGTGCGAGGGAGATCACCATTGATGTCAATGATTCCCAAGGTACTCTATTACATTCCAACGAATTTGAACGGATGAGATGAAGTCAAACATCCATGGAATCATCCAATCAGAGGTCAATGATGTAAACCCACTATTAGACACGAGGAGGCCTACCATTGAGGCATGCAGGTCCCAAGGTACTAACTGGTTTCTAAGTCTAGCTCCTGGATAATGTGTTGAAGTCGACAGGAACAGACTCGTCAAGGGAGGGCCTTGACGTATCCCCCATCAATGACACAAAACTAACACAGAGATGTAATTGGTAGATCAAATGAACATGGATTGACACAGGTATTGAAACAGAATATTTTTGATGGCTAACTCTCGAGGTAGATACTTCCCTTGAACACTGAGGCACAATAGCAGAAACATGACATGGACCAAAACTTGATGATGTAGTGGATGCTTTGAATTTCTTCAGGTGACCCAAAGGAGTAAAAGAAACTCAGAGGATTGGCTCAGTGCATAGGTTCAACGGATTAAAATGTGTGCAAAGACAAAGTGTCGTGTTCAAGGGCGATCGTAAGAGCTACTGGTAGTGTTATCAAAAAACAACTTGGCTTGCTTCTTTCAATTTCCCCCCCATCCAGATAGACGAGTACCTATTTTTAATTTAACGAGATCGAGGAGGGTAACACATGATTGATATGACTCACCTTCAGTAAGTCCCTCTTCCTTTGTTTAATGAATTGGAAGAAGTAAGGGTTCGATCCCGTATGGGCCCTTCAATGTATGATTGTTTAACGATTCCAGAGAAGGTAAACTCAGTGGTTTTTCATATTTAGAGAGTCTGAAAACAACTTAAAGACGACTCCACTGTTGTCCTTTTTCATAATGTTAGTCTTGCAAGGCCAAAAGAAAGATAAATTATCACTCGAAATATGCCCTTTCAAACCTTTTAACGAGTGGGAAAGGAAGCAATATCACTCGACAATATTTTCATGTTTAGAGAGTTTGAAAAGAGCTTAAAGATGACTCCAAGGGGTTCCTTTTTCGTATATCCATGCAAATCCGAAAAAGTGATAAAATTTTACTTGGTTACATTCTCATGTTTTTTCGAGCACGAGAAAGAAAAAAGACTAAGCTCGTTATACCCCCAGCTTGAAAGCTAGTGATTTAACTCCAGAATGATCATCAAAGGCTGGAGACATGTCCTCCAAGATTCAATTCATTTACTGACTTTGAGGTTGTCACCAATTTCTATACTAGATGGAGAAAAATGATAAGGGTGGATGAAAAGAAGGTTCAAGAGAGGTGACTGTTTCATTTTTGAATGAGCTTGACATGGGAAAAGAACTATGCTCAGGGCTCCGGGTTCAATCCCTAGATTATTGTTTCATTTTTTAATGAGCTTGCTACAGAGAGGAAAATTATTCTCAAAGCTTCTGTTTCATTTTTTAACGATCTTTCTACAGAAAAGATAAATTGTGCTTGTGACCTCTATTTCATTTTTTAACAATCTTGCTACAAAGAAGAGAAACGATGCTCGTGACCTCTGTTTCATTTTTTAATGAGCTTGCTACAGAGAAGAGAAACTATGCTTGTGTACTCTTATTGATCATGGCTTCCAAGAGAATAACGCTCTGGAAGGACACCGTGTCAAGGGACAAAACTCGGTCATGGATTCCAAGAGATCTTCACTAGATGGAAGAAAATCACTCTGGAAGGAACACATGTCGAGGGTCGTGACAGGGGTAAGGATATCAGGCTCCAATAGCCCTACCGAAGAGATTACCATGTCAACTTCTGGATCCAAATCATCAGAAGTTGAAGTCATGGGAGACAATGCCACATAATTGACATGTGGCAGGGGTGACACTGTCCTCATATAAGAACCATTTAGGGAGGTAATCAAGTCAGGACCGATGAACGAAAGTTGATCAATAGTCACCATTCTTCCATTGTGTGGAAAATATATCACACGAAAAAGAGTGGACACAATATCTTTCATGGAATATAAATATTCCCGCCCAAGGAGTAAAGTGAAATCCAAGGGGTCTCGGACTACCATGACATCAATAAAGATAGTTTTCCCTCCCAAAGTTACAGGAAACTAAGGAAGGGTCCCTAAAGGTTGACTAGTTCTTTTGTTAAAAGCTAACAGATTATGTGTAACCAGCGCAAGTTGAGGACAACCCAAAGCGTGTCAAGCAACAGAGGATAAAATACTAACGAACGCACCTTCATCTATTAGCATTTGAGGAACGTCCCGACCACAAACTTGTACTGTAATTTGGAAAGGAATGTGAGAGGGAAGATGAGGTCTGGTTAGCGCACCCCAATAAAAAAGGATGGCCTCATTTCTTGGAGGGGGTTTTGTGAAAGAAGGAAGAATTCCCCCCAACACAATAGATCATGTATCAACGAGAAAAATGTGGGTAGTTACAGGTTTACTCTCTAGAGGGAGAGTAGGATCAACTGATGATGGTATCAGATAGACCACGCTGGTGATCTTCAGATGAAGGGTGGGACTGACTGAGGAAGGGACTAGATTAGTAACTTTGGCACTCTTTGGATGAATGGGATCGATCGGTGGTGGAACCGGATTGACCACTTTGGCACTCCTCAAGGAAGGAGTGGGATCGACTGATGACAGAATCAGATCGACCACTTTGGCACTCCTCAAGGAAGGAGTGGGATCGACCGATGACATAACCAGATCAACCACTTTGACACTCCTCAAGGAAGGAGTGGGATTGACCGATGACAGAACCAGATTGACCACTTTAACAGTCTTGAGATGAAGGGTGGGACTAACTGAGGAAGGAACTGGATCAACTACTTTAGTTAGAAGTTCAATCGAGGATGAAACTAGATTGACCACCTAATCAACCAGATTGACCATGGATGGAACCAGATTGACCAGTCCATCAACTAATGATGGGTTGGGGGAAAGATTATGATAACCTTTTGGAAGTTGAAGTTTTTCCAAAAGAGAAGAAGCCTCATCCATATGAGGGAAAAGGTGAGAATAATGATCGCCTTTGCATAACATGCAAGGAAATTTGACAGTTGTCTTCTTCTTACAAACCTTAACGTCACTAGTTGGTGGGGTATCATTGGCATGACTAGCAAAGGCCGATGACGTGGAGGACCACATTTCTAATACCTTGGGAATACCAGGGCAATCCCTCATAAAGTGGTCACCCTTACAAACACTGCAAGAGAATTTGGGTTTCAGATTATTCATTTTAATCTTGTTGACCTCATCAACACTCCCAGTACTATTAACAGTAGATGGTTGTTGGGATTCAACATCTGATGTTGTTGGAGCCTTGGTCCTTTTCAGGTTCTTCTTCTTCTTCTCTTTATGTTTCTTCTTCTTCTGATCAACCTAGCTACTTGCTTTAGAGATTTCACTAGACGAAGAAGGAGAAAGGGAAGGATACTTAATGGGTGAAGAAGATGAAAATTCAACATGAGGTTGATGTGTGGGTGGTGTACTGACATCTAAAGTATTAGGTACAGTTGAAACACTGGGAAGATTCAAGATCACCAGAGTGGGGAACAACCAAACCGGTAATCCGATGGTGAGTCCTGGAAGACTCAGTGTGGCAACATACAGAGGACCAAAGTTTCCAAATGAAGGAAAGGTATAAGGTTCCCCAAGAGAAGGGGTTACTCCATTGGTACTCTCAGTATTTGATGTCATTAACACTAATTTGACCTAAGGTCCACTAAGTAACACAACCAACACACGCTATGAATCTGAGAAGAAAACAATCAAACAAAACCTTCCCACAATGAAACCACTAGTTGGTGATGAAATCCAATGTCGCAAGATCAAAATAGGAAGAGGTGGGGATAGAGCGGGTGGATCAGTTATGATAGTGACCTGTGTAATGGACTTATGCCTTGGTGCAAGCTTCCACCTAGTAATTATGGATTTACCCTCCAAGGAGCCCGAGTGAGTTTGACCAACGTCTGCTCCAGGTACAGTGAGACTTCCCTTCAACTTCACCTTGTGTGAAACCCTAAATATTATGGCTACTAAGGTCACCAAATCCTAGTCATCCCTTGGGAGGGTATAGTCGACAGTCCAGTCCAAACGTATGGGCAGGATAACAAGTCCAAAATCAACTCGAGAGGCTCCCACACATAATCGTGGGTATACCCTCAAGTGACCCCCAATATAAAATATGAACACTACAAAACAGTTGAACCACAGAGGGATAATCTCCATAACTCACCCGAATGTGACCTCGTGCGTAACCCCTGTGTGAGAGGGGGATCCCAGAAATCCTATACAACAATTGAATTTTCTCTCCCTATCGCAAGATACTAAGTTTGTTTGATAGCTTTGGAAATTTATCCTTTCAACCTATTCCAAATACCTACACCTTAAAATAATGTAGGTGATCTAGGTGAATATCGGTGGTCACCCACCTTTTCCAACTGGCTCAAAACAATTTTCTGGCAATTTTGGCAATTTACTATTTTTAGCAGGTTTTAACTTCTGGGGCCATTTTGAGGGCCTAAATGAAGGTTTTTTGAGATAGAGGTTCTCAATGATAATCGATTGAGCCCACAAAATGAATCTCCTCGATGATACCTTTCCAACGAGCTATTATACGCCTAACATGGAGATCGTATGCAAAAGTTACGACCCTGGGAAGTTGATGTACTAACTTACCCAAACGGGGCCCACATGAATTTTGGCGCTTCATCTCCTAGGGTTAGGTTTTTGGATGTCTAGGGTTTTGGGCATTCATGTTTATTGTAAAAAGGCCTTTAGAGCCTCATTGTAATGATCTTCTTGCAAATGTGAGTAGCCGTTACATCTCTTCTCAGAGATAAATTATCACCATTCTAGCGAGTCTTTCACTCTATATTTTTACAGTCTCTGTACATTTATTTGATTAATAGAAATCATGTATTACTCTATATCTGTGTTTATGGTTTCATATCTGATACATTTCGATTATATTATTGAATATCTTCAATATCTCTGTGAATTTATTTATTATATCTTCGCTCTCATTTCGTGCCAAAAATAATCTGTATCAGTGGTATCAGAGCAAGCTGCTCTTGATCATTTTTTTTTTCAGTGCATGTCCCCAATGAGGTCCGAGTATAGCAAGGTGGGTCTCGAGCTTGTCTCTCTTGAAGACAATCTCTCTCACACACCCAAGAAACCCTCAATGGCAGAAGAAAAGAAAAACGATGGAGCAGACGATCCTATCAATCTGTTGCTTGAGCAAGCTCTCACGCGACAGAGGGACAAAATGATGGAGAATTTTTCCCACGTCCTTAAACGCCTGTTGATAGCATCAAGTGCATCTTCATCAATCAACCAATTTGGAGGCACCTCGCCTTTCAAGGCACAAGTTAATTTTGATATTCATGTATTTGAAGGACAGATAGATGCAGAATCCCTAGAAAAATGGTTAAATCTGCTAGAAGGTTATTTTTCTGTTCACAAATTTTTCGACAAAGAAAAGATCGCCTTCACACTCCTGAAAGCTCTACCCCATGTCAAACATTGGTGGGAAACTTATTGAGAGCAAATTTCCACAGAGGATTCTGAAATATATGGGGTCGATCCCACTTGGATTTTTTTTGTGGATTCAATAAAGGAACAATATTACCCTATTGGCAACTATGAGGACTAGTACATGAGGTGGACCACACTGTGGCAAGAGAGGGGCCAAGAAGTTACGGAGTTCACCAATACCTTCCATACCTTGTGCACCAAGCTGGGTATCAAAGACTATGAACGACATTTGGTTCTGAAATACCGTGGGGCTATACACAGATACATCCAAACTGAAATGGATTTTCTGGACATCTCATCACTCAGTGTTGCCTATCGATATGATGTTAAAATCGAGCAAAAATTTAAGCACCAAAAAAAACGAGATTTTGGTTCTGCAAATCCACAACAACCAAAGTATGACAAAGATGTCCCTAACAAATAGTCTCTCGAAAACCAGTCCAAGCCACATGAAAAGAAGGGTCACGGGAAGACAAAGAAGGACACCAAAAAATGGTGCGATTTCCACAAAATCCCCTGGCACAACACCGATGAATGTCACTCAAAATAGTCATTGGTGGTCGAGATCAAAGACAAGGAGACAAACCCTGATTCATAATCTGATTCTGAAAATACTGGTAAAGGACAAATCATTGACGTAGACCCCACTGCTATTGTCGTGACCGCAACAATTCAACCAGAAGAACCAACAAATCCTGAAGAGGGGGAGTTCCTTTTTCATTCACAGATGTGGGTGAAGGGGACCCCGCTGCATTTTATTTTTGATAGTGGAAGCCAAAAAAACCTCATCTCAGCAGAGGTCATCAAACAGTTGGGATTGTCGACAACACCACACTTACAACCATATAACATCGGGTGGCTTCGGCAAGGATGATATCTTTGTGTCAGCCAACAATGTCGGTTTTCATACGACATCCAACCCTTCAAGGATGAGGTATTATGTGATTTTTCCCCACTGGATGTCTATGATGTTCTCTTGGGCCAACCATATATGTGGAGACTCCATGTTGTTTATGAGTCTCGACCCCATAGTGTCATTGTTATTTTGGGGGGTCATCTCTACAGAATACCAGAGGTAGTTCCAACTATTGTTCCACCTAAAAAGTGTTGCAAGGTAGTGTCTCATACTGCAAAATTCAACTTCTTCACAATCTGTTCAAAAGGGGAACATAAGGACACTGCAACCACTACAGTCTCGCCCCTTGCACCTTCTATCCAACAAAAGCAGGTCGACAAGGTTGCAACAAAGCACAAAGATTCCTTCTACACACCTTCCTCTCATGTAGCTCGACTTGTTGAACAACCTCATCTTCAACAGGTTCATGACAGACTTCCACAAACTAAGCAGTGCGACATCTCCAGCAATACAAGCAGCTCACCAAGATGCAGATCCAACAAACACTTTTCTCTCTCCCTCGAGAACTCAACACAATGGAGACCATTTCTTCCTAAGGAGGGAGGATTGATCTAGGTGAATATCATTTGCCACCCAACTTTTCCAACTGGCTCAAAACAACTTTCTGACAATTTTGGCAATTTACTATTTTTAGCAGGTTTTAACTTCCAGGGCCTAAATGAAGTTTTTTCAAGATTTAGGTTCTCAATGATAGTTTATTGAGACCCCAAAATGAATCTCCTCGACGATACCTTTCCAACGAGCTATTATATGCCTAAAACAGAGATCGTATGCAAAAGTTACGAACTTGGGAAGTTGATGTACTAACTTACCCAAACGGGGCCCACATGACTTTTGGCGCTTCATCTCCTAGGGTTAGGTTTTTGGATGTCTAAGGTTTTTGGAATTTCTGTTTATTGTAAAAATTCCTTAAGGTCCTCATTGTAATGATCTTCTTTCAAATGCGAGTAGCCATCACATCTCTTCTCAGAGATAAGCTGCCACCATTCTAGTGAGTCTTTCACTCTGTATTTTTACAGTCTCTATACATTTTTTTTATTAATAGAAATCATGTATTACTGTATATCTGTGTTTATGGTTGTATCTCTGATACATTTTTGTTATATTATTTAATATCTGCAATATCTCTATGCATTTCTTTATTATATCTCCGCTCTCATTTCGTGCCGAAAATAATCCGGATCAGTAGGTTTGCTAACAAAGATGTAAAAAGTCTGATAAATTTTAGTTTAGCATTGGTTTTAGTGGTTGTTGTTTACTCAGAGGTGTATGAGAGTGAAAACTGATGATATTATGACTCAGTTCCCAAAACATGCATAAGAAATGATAAACAATCTTTTCTTTCAATGAATTTCTAATTAAGGGAAGGAGAAGGATTTTCCTTTCACTGTCAAATACTAAGATGCAATGACCTCATGCAATAGTCCTCAATAAGGAATCCAATACAATGCTAAAATGTTTATATGTGATTGATAATATGTAGATGTAAGGCTTCCTATGCTAATCGGACTTCAAGAGTTGTGAGAGTTAAGCAATCTGGAAGAAAACTTCACATAAACCAAAAGACACCCTTGTTGTGATCAAACAAGAAACAAAAAGCCAAAAACTCAAAAGGAAGGAGAAAGATCTTGGACAAGATGACTCAAATATTAGAAAGAAAAGTACAAAATACCTTTGAAACTCCTTACAAAGTTTTCACTCACTCAGATAAATGAAAAGAAAATGACAAATTGACTCCAAATCATCAAGGACAAAGAGTTATTGCAAAGTAAGGACAAATGCCAAAAAATCCAAACAAAAGAGGATGAATCCTTAGAAAACAGGGTGTTGAAGGCCAATACCAAGATGGACTGAGAGTATGAGACTTTGAGCAAATGAAAAAGGCAAAAACTGAAATCAGAAACTGAAAACCTAGAGGATTTTTCACTGAAAATGGGGTAGCGCTCTGGTGTAAGGGGAACCAGAGAATTCCAATGCTCTGTGTAATACCACCAGGGAGTGTTGGCACTCTGATAACAAGGGAAAGGGAGCACTCTGCTTCAAAAACTCAGAAAAATGCCTAGAAACTCAAAAAATCAAGGAAACTCAGTCAATCAGGGTGATCATGATGGAATAAAGAGGCAATCAAACAAATATAAGAATCAAAAAGACAATATGGAGAGGGTCAAATGAGTGGGAAAAAGGGCCAAAACAATATCTGGGAATGGAAACAAAAATCAAAGCTCCTCCCCAGTGGAGTCTCCAATTTCTGTTGTAGGTGAATCCCCCTGCGGTCAAGTGGATTCCCTCTTGGTCTCTAGACTCCTAAGGCCAAGACAGAAAAGTGTTTAACATGGACATTGACATCCTTTTAGATATAATCAAGCCAATATATGAAGGATAAGAAGAAAGATATGTACCTTATTAATGACATTTATCCTCGCAAAGTCCAGACTGAGTTTTGATCATGAGACCCCCGATAGGTCCTGTAGAAAAAAAAAAGATACAATGGACTTCCTACTCTACTAAGATTAGCTCAAATATATATCCATCTATCGCAAAAAAAATCATATGGAACAAACATAAGTTTGAAAGAAACAGGCTAAGCATTGATTATTAATGAGAACAAGTAAAAGTACTTACAATCCTTTGATGAAGGTGCAACAACTTCTTCTAGTTCTCCTTGTCCAACCCCTTTTCTCAAGTAATATACACTAATTTCTTTGATGACATCTCACTCATGAGATCATAAGTGTCACATCTCCAATCTCTTCTATTCATACCACTTACATGATCATAAGTTTGGTATCAATCTCTAGTATCCATCCCCCTCTCACCATGAGGAGGTCTCTTTATATAACCTTGGAGAGGCCCAACCACTTGAGAGATATTTGGAATAAGTTGAGGATTCCTTTCCTTCAGTTGAGGATATTCCCTAAGATCATGCCTTAACCATCTATTTGAATCCAACCACCTTCAGGAATTGAGGGATTCTTCCCTGATTTGTCTCAACAAACCCAAAATTTTCTTAGAAAAAGGTAGCACTCCCCCAAAAGGGTGCACAGAGTGCTCAAGCACTCCCCCAAAGAGGCTCAGGGAGAGTTAACACTGCCTGACAGTGGGTAGGGGAGAGCTCATCTCCAAAATCCATTTTTTAGTGTTTCTTTCAGTGGCAAAAGGTTTGTACTCCCTGTCAAGTGATCTCTCTTCTTCAAAACTAGTCTTTGAGGTGTCTTAAGTGTCTTTATGATGTCGTTAGAGGCATGACATAGGCAAGATGGAAGTATGATTTTTGTGACACTTGCAACACTTGTGGTCAAGATGTGACACTTGTGGACAAAATGAGACACTTACAACACTGGTAATGACAACACTTGCAACACTAGTGAAGTGAGTAATTTTGAGGTGTAACAATGAGTGTACTATAAGTCAAAGAGCATGAAAAAGAAATTATTTAAATAATAAATTTAATGGAGAACTTACTAATTATGGAAAGTGGTTAAGTTAAGTGGACAAGTGGTTATAAGTGGGTTAACCCTAAAATAAGGCAAGTGGATTAATATGCTTGGAAGGTAACCCCTTGAGGAAGCTACATAAAAGTATAAATATGAGACAAGGGTTTCTCATTCAAATCACACTTGAATATCATTGAATATCAGTTTTTGTGAAAGGTTAGTTGGGCAGGTATTATTGATAGAGGAAAAGTGCGGCAGGAAAACTATGACAGAAAAAGTGCGGTAGGAAAACTGCGACAGAAAAAGTGCGGTAGGAAAACTGCGTCAGAAAAAGTGCGGCAAAATAATTGCAGTAGAAAAAGTGCTGCAGGAAAACTATGACAGAAAAAGTGCGGAAAAACAAGTGTTGCAAAAAAACTGCAGTAGAAAAAGTGTGGTAGGAAAACTGTGGCAGAAAAAGTGCGACAGAAAAAGTGCAATAGGAAAAGTGCGGCAGAAANATCATTGAATATCAGTTTTTGTGAAAGGTTAGTTGGGCAGGTATTATTGATAGAGGAAAAGTGCGGCAGGAAAACTATGACAGAAAAAGTGCGGTAGGAAAACTGCGACAGAAAAAGTGCGGTAGGAAAACTGCGTCAGAAAAAGTGCGGCAAAATAATTGCAGTAGAAAAAGTGTTGCAGGAAAACTATGACAGAAAAAGTGCGGAAAAACAAGTGTTGCAAAAAAACTGCAGTAGAAAAAGTGTGGTAGGAAAACTGTGGAAGAAAAAGTGCGACAGAAAAAGTGCAATAGGAAAAGTGCGGCAGAAAAAGTGTGGTAGGAAAACTGTGAAAAAACAAGTGCGGCAGGAAAAGTGTGACAGAAGAATCGTAGCAGGAAAAGTGCGACAGAAAAACTGCAGTAGAAAAAGTGTGGCAGAAAAAACATGGCAGTGGATTCGTGGCAACAAAATTCTATAAGAAGAAAAAAGGGTATGAATTTCATATGTGTAGTGTTGAATTTAAGAATCAAGTTGAGGGTTTTCCTTGTAAATATGTTGGATGCCCTCTTGGGAGTTTATGACTTGTTGTAGAATTGATCTAAGGTAGATCTACTGAAGTTTAGTATTGGTTCATGTTTGAGGGATTTTTGTTGAGGTATGTTGTTGAAGTTATTGGTACAGATAGAGGTTGTATAACAATGAGGTTCTAGCACATGGTTTGAGGTACAGACTTGTGGTATATTTTTTGAGGTATATGTGATCAGATCAGATTTGTATGATGAAATTGCTCAGGGATTTTGGTTGAGCTACATGGTTGAGATAAGTAGTTGATGAGTTGGCACATACATTAGGTGTATAGTTGATGATGTTGGTACATCTTGATGAGTCATAGTTGATGTGTAGTTGATGCATGATTGGTACATACTTGGTACATGGTTGGAGGCACCTGTTAGTAGTATTGTTGACACATGGTTTATGGATAATGTTGTTGATTAAGGTTGGTTGTCATTGATGTCAACCCTTGAAGAAAGCCCCGTAGCATAAAGGTTTGGGTAATGGACCCAATATTGTTTGATGTAAATATGACTCATTATTGTTTTGTCATGGTTGATAAGAAGTAAAAATGGATGAACTCCAAAGTGGTCCCCTTATGGTGAAAGCCCTCACGGGAAGACGCTTTGTGGAGTAAGAGAACCCATGCTTAATTTTGGAATAATGAGATGAAGGAAAGTGAATTTGTTAGGTAAAATATCCTATATGGATAATGCTTGTCATGTCATTTCTGGTGGTATGTGGAACGCCACATAATTCCTCACGGTTAGAGAGTTATGGCCATGAGAAGTTGGAGACCCTAGGTTTGGGTAATGAACCCAAGTTTGTTTGATGGGTAACGGTACGAGTTATGATATATTTTCAGATAATACTATTCTATATGGATAGTACATGTCATTCCATTTCTGGTGGTATGTAGAACATCACATAACTCCTCAGGGTTTTAGAGTTATGGCCTTACGAAGTTGGAGGACCCTCATATGTCATCTAAAAGCCCCAAAAGGACAAAGTAATCAAAGTGGTTTAAGAGATTTTAAAAGGTAAATAATAAAGTAAAGTGATGAGTGTATTATAATTCAAAGTGAATACAAAATAAATTATTTCAATAATAAATTTAATGGAGAAATTAAAAGTGGACCCAACCCTAAAATAAGGAAAGTGGGTCAAGTGACCTAGAAGATGTTTTTAAGGAAGCTACTTGGAGAGTATAAATAAGAGGAAAGGCTCTCTCATTTGAATCCGACTTGAGTATATTGAATATCTATAGGTGTCTGAGGTAACCAAAGGATATCTAAGCCGAAATTCTGAGGAAAGTGAAGAAAAGAAGGCTGAAATGCAAGGAAGGATAAATTCTTTTGATGGTGCTTTCTAAGGTATGTTATTTACAGGTCATCTCACCATTTTCGCTATACATTTTTTTATATAATGATTCAGGTCCTGAAATTTCTATGCCAGTGAGAAAACATATCCAAGTATATGTGGTTAAAAATTCATCTTGTGAGTCATTTTATTTTGGGAGTTGCACTCCGTGGAAAATAGGGTTTGTGGTCAGTCCTGAAACTAGTCAAAATCAGATGTTTTGGGTAAAAATGTCATAACTTCTTAATAACAGATCCAAATTTAGTGAGACAAAATGTTTTGGTTAGGGTACAGTCTTTAGTATACTGTGTAATAGTTTTAGATCATTTCATAAAATATTTGGTTCGAGGCACGCTCTACAAGGTTTCTCTCTAGAATTAGCCAGAATTCAACAAGGTGTGTCATTTTTGAAATAAATCCTTTTCTGAGAGGTTCCAAGTAGTGACACTTGGAGGAATTTCATTAAACACAATGAATAACATTGTGTATCATTTTTATATCTTTATACATTACAGGTTCAAAGTTATGATTACTTCAAGTTAGGGTTGTTGACTAATCCAAAACTAGGCATGTGAGACTAAAGAAAAGTTTGATGAAAATGCTAGTCTCTTGTTTTTAAAGTTAAGGAAGGTTTGTAGGAATGTGATCATATAAACCAGGTCTATTATAGAGCTACAAATCATATTTGGATGATGAAATTGATGAGGGCTTTTGGTTGTGGTACATGTTGAGTACATGGTTGAGACAAGTAGTTGATGATTTGGTGCACATACATGAGGTGTATAGTTGATGATGCTGGTACATATTGATGAGTCATAGTTGATGAGTAGTTGACACATGATTCGTACAGGTTGATTACATATTGGTGCATGGTTGATGCACTTGTTTATGGTGCATGGTTGATGCATGGTTCAGACTTATTGGTACAGGTTTACAACGGTATATCTCACAGTGATAGTGTGACAATGGTTCCATCATTCTACTTCTACTTCAGGGTGGTAGGACGGGGCAAGGACAAGTGGTTGTAGCCACCTTCTGGTTGTAGTCGGAGAACATTGGGGGTTGTAGCCGCCTTCTGGTTGTAGCCAGAAAATTGGGGAGTTGGAGCTTCCCTCAGGTTGTAGCCCGAGAAACTAGGGGGTTGGATCCTCCTTCCAGTTGCAGCTGGAAAAAAAAGGAATTTGGTGCTCATAATGAATGTAATTCTTTAAGACATATAAGAAAAAACATTCCGTGGTTTTCTCCCGATTTGGGTTTCCACGTAAAACATTGG
>SNQJ01S0070281.1:9669-21906 GCA_010110895.2 Picea sitchensis | reverse complement strand
TACTATACATTCATGGGTGTTGTATATGCATGTGCATTGTCCTTCATGTCCAAATACCTTTATCAATCTTGCGGTCCAAAACCCATGACTAGGGTTGACATCAATGACAACAACCAATCTTCCAACACAAGAGACAAATATACCAAGTGCAGTGAAAATTTCAGATCAAGTCTTCTCACAAGAGGGAGATTTATGTCCAAATGTGATCTTATGATCTCTTATTTATACAAAATGTCACCAAGGTGACTTGTCCACATATTAAGAGGTAAGCCAAAATCCTAGGGGTCAAAAACCCTAATATATCCCCCCTTAACAAAGTAATATTAAACAATTCATTTAAAATTTCACTTTTGCACAAATAACACCCTAATTTTAGATGGATGCCACCCCTTTAGGGGACATTTTGACTCTTGGAGAAATTAGTTGATGTTGGAGAAGATATGGTAGGCATCCAAAAGCCACATGTCAAGAGACTATGCAATATCCTCATGGCCAAGGCCTCATCCTCTTCAAAATTTCTTTGTGTCAATTAATGGTAACACTACCACCAAACCATAGACCCAAAATATGATGTCAAGCTAATACATAAGACGTTTTCCCCTCCTAGGTAAATCGTTTGGCATGTGAGGGTTGGGATAAGTATTCCACATCATCTCTAGGTCTTCAATACTTCATCTCTGTGATTTTGCATGTGGACCCTTGACATCCACCTTGTAGGCTTGTAGCCCCATGGAAGCCCAAGCTAGGCTCGTTCTTCCAAAACTATCCACCAACTAGGTCCTCTAAAGACAAATGAGCATGACCTCCAAGGATATCAAGTCATAACATCATGATAAGTGAATCCAGTCAATAAATGAGCCACCTAAGCATGTGCATCAAAGATCACTATATCAAACAATTAATTTCTCAAAGACACTATGCGACTTGTCAAGATTGAATATGGGAGGGTTGATGAGTTGTTATATTGGGTAGATATTTCTTTAGGTCAAGGATAGTTTCCAAGAGATCCCTCTCTAAGCCATATAAAGTGGGTGAAGCGGTTGGGGTCAAGACTCAAAGGGCATAGGGATCATGACATACAAGAGGTCGTAGTGTAATACCCCTAGGTCGAACCCAATTGTAAATGTAGAATGAAAATGTACTTAAGATGGTGAGTTGTTTGATATCATTTTTGTATGAAACTTTCATGGCATAGTGGGCACATGTACTGCACACTAAAATGATAAAGTGTGCACATTCCAGGATACCACACACAACAACTTAAGTGCGCACGAGTTCAAGGCCAGGGAGCCTTTGTGTATATGTTGTGTTTTATAGGTTGGTGAGACATTTATTATAAGCTAGGAGGCTTATGTTTTATATTAGGCCAGAGAGCTTAGATGCTAAAGGCAAGTGAGCCTATTTTTGTTTATGTCTTATCATTAATATAAAATACATCGTTGTGCACAGATTGACCACGATAAAAGAGTATGGGGGACTAAACTCCACTAGTTAGGGAAAGGGGGGGATAAAAGTTAAGAAAAAGGGCTAAGATAGGGAGCTTAAGCCAAAAAGGAATATAATATTAATATTCATTAAATCATAAAGTATGGAAAATTATTTTTATCCTAAGTTCTAAGGATGGAGACAGGTGGGCCAAAGTAGCTCCCAACATGAAAAGTGTCAAGTTGGGAATATGCATACATATAGTTTGGAATTAGTTCAGTTTCCCATCATTCAATCATCCATTCAATCATTCCATGATCATTCACTCACTCAGTCAGTTGTCCTATGTAGCTTCCTGTCACTGTACCTCAACCTGTATCCGTACCCATACCATTTTGTGTACCTGGTTAGCTTGGGAGCTAGACTGAAGAAGAGGGTTGTCAGGCCCATGGGATATTGAAGAGGAAGGTTTCCACGCCTGTGATAAATCTCTCAAGGTGAGAGAATTGATGGGAATTGATTTCTGAAGGTGATAAACTAAAGCTACAGGACTCTAAGAATTCTTGTCCGACCTATTGATGAAGCCCAGAAAGGAACTGGGGAAGTGAAGAGACTATTGAATAGATAAGGGGCACACTTCCTGGGGTGGGACAGACATGTGGGGAATGAGGGACTGTAGGCTATTTGTTTGAGTTGGCACCTGTGACGGAGTCTTTCCTATTGTCTGAGATACATCAACCTGGTTAGGAATCCCTTTACCCGGGTGGAGTTTAGTCCGAGCTCGGGGGTGACCCACTGCTGAGAGTGATGAGCAATGTTTTCTAAGGATGGGAGGTTTGTGGAAGGTCAGTACGTAGTTGGTGATATTCTTACCAATATAAGTGTCAATTTTGCGATAAATTACATGTTGCATTATTATTTACGTGTTTATCTTTATGGGTTTATCCTATGTGTGGTTTATAACTGTCTTTATATTTATGGGTATTGCCTATATATGTTGCATGTATATGTTTACTATTATTTCAGTATGAATTCATGCATTTATAGAATGTGTTTTTCTGTTTACGTTTTATATATAAATTTCCGCAAGAGTTTTATGTGTATATGTTTTAATTGCATGCAATTCGAAAAATTTATGTGGCATAACTCAGTTGGATGTTGGGTATGTTACAGTATGTTGAGTAGAGAATGAAAGTGTTTTTTGGAGTAGCAGGACCCAACTTGGGTGGCCGAGGATGTTACAATATGGTATCAGAGCTTCAGTTTTCAACACTGAGCCTGGATGGGCCGAGCGAGTTGAGTTGAAGAGAAATTTCACAGAGGATTGATTTCAAAGTGGTCAAATTTCAAGTTACAGAGCGTCCATGGTAAAAACTAGAAGCAATTGTGTGGAATTGGGAAAATCCCCAATTTCTGTATTTAAATTCATGAGAAAATTGAGAAATTTGTCCAAGTGGTCAGATATTCTTGATTAAATATCCGTTTTAGAAAATTCAGACCTGGAATTGGTTGAATTTGATGTTACAAGTGAAGCCATGACAGATGGAGCGAGATTAATTGATTAAAATTCTCAATTCGTGAATTGAGTGTGGGAAAAATTCATTGCAGAAATGTCAACCCACAATGATTTGTTGTTGCAAAGGTTGAACTGGTGTTATCAGGGTGAAATTGAACAAATTTCATAGTTGTAGAATGTCTTGGTAAAACTTGGGAAAAAGTTAAGCAAAAGCCCCAATTTTTGCAGCGGAATTCACGAGGAATTGATGTGCTTAAAAATTAATGTGCGCAGGTGGGTGTACTAAAAATGCATGATGCACAATGAAAATATTATGATATGTGGAAAAATATTGGCGTGCAGGTGCGTGCGCTAAAATTTGGCGCTGCACGAAAACATATTGGTGTGCGGGCGCACGTGCTAAAATTTGGCGTTGCATGGGAAAAATATTGGTGTTTGGGTGCACGAGCTAAAATTTGGCGATAAGTGAAAAAATATTGGTGTGTGGGTGCGCACACTAAAATTTGGCGCTATGCGGAAAAATATTGGTGTGCAGGTGTGCACGCTAAAATTTGGTGTTGCGTGGAAACATATTGGCGTGCGAGTGTGCACACTAAATTTAGCATTGCACGGTGAATATTGAGTGACGCATGTGTAATATTGACGCGTGATCTGCATATGCATAATAAGGTGTGCGCAGTGTGCACATGGATAATAATGGCGCGTGTGGTGTGCATAGTATTGGCAGAGCATAGAGGAATTTTGTTGGTGCGCGCGCAATGTGGGTCTATGCTGTCGTGCGACAGTTTAATTAATGGTGCAGGCAGAGTACTGATGTGCAGTGGGGGCATACTAAAATTTATCATGGTGTAGGGCATAGAGGCAAATGCACACAGAATATTAGTGTACGATACAAAAATTGCACGCAACAGGTACTAGTGCATGAACCAAAATTTTGCGTACTGGATATTGGCGCGTGACACAAAAGTAGTGCGCACAAGTTATTGGCACGACAGAGAAGTGATGCACAATGGTTATAGATGCGCGGAGCATGAATTACCTTGTGGTGTTGTTGTTCATGCTATATGTGGGTGTACAGGTTGAAATTTTTGCACGTGAAGTCGTTTGGATGGTGAACAACAACAGAAAACCACCGAATTTCCATGACATTTTATATTGTTTGAACATCATCTTTTTGTAGTGCATTTTTGAGGCCCTTAACAACATTTTTAGCTACTCAAAAAACACGAGAACAGAGTCTACCAAGGTACTCTATCTCTATAGCGCAAATAAAAGAGCCTGAAGAGAGATTTCTAATGGTGTAAGCCATTCGTCAAATGAATCTTTTATGAGAAAATTACATGACAAACAGTGGAGGGTAAATTTTAAGACCCAACTAACTTCGAAGAGCCATAACTTTCTACTCCAGAATCAGATTGAGGCATAGAAGAAATAAATGGAAAGATATTGAACCATAGAAGACATTTCTGGAGCTGAAATAAATTTTTGAGCATGTTAAAAAATTTTAAGATGGGAAAGAAGGTACCTGTAGCATTCCAGACGAAAAACACGAATTAGCCTAGAACTTCAGCAGGTTGTAACTAGCAGCCCAAAACCCAAAAAGAGGTGAAACTTGGAAATACCATCCAAAATATGTATATGAAGAAACCCAATTGAGATCCTACGAAACCTCCAATGGAGTAGGTGCAAAAATGCATATTTACAGTGCAGAGTTGTGCCAAGTTGAAGTGTGAACAAAAAAATTAATGGGCAATTTTCAAATAACCATAACTTTCTTCTCAAGACTCAGAATTGAGCATAGGAGTAGGGGTTGGAAAGGTGTTGGATAATAGAATATAAATATTCACCCAGAAAATTGATTTGGGCATTCACTTTTCCAGGAAATCAGAAGAAATAATTATGATATATTATTGAACTAGAATGGTTCATATTTTTCATGAAATTGTTGAATCGTTTAACCTAACAAAGTTTTGTTGGTTGCACGTTTTGTAGAGTTAGCAAAAAATAGATCATATCAGGATCAAAAAAGAGTCCAAAGGAATGGAATATGCACAAGAGACTTACAACCATGAATATGAGATCAAAGGGATGGATGTACATTTGGGCATTGAAGGAACAATTGCAATGGACACGGAGAAGGAAGGGATAAAAATATGAATACGGTTGAGACCATTAAAAATTTGCAAAAGGATGTCCAAATCCATAAAACTGATAATTAAAGGGTTATGAGAGCCAAGGAGTCACAAGAGGACTTCAACATGAATTTAATGTAGATCTTGAACATAATAGAAAAAAATTTGGATAAGGAAAGTGGCTCAAGTAAATCAGGAAGTCATAGGTCTCCTGATGAGAAAAGAAGAACAAAAAGTGTTAGCAGACATCATCATCACTCCCTGAGGCACTCCAATAAGAGGGAACACAATATCTCAAGTACATCCCCTTTCAGGAAGCATAAGAGGTATGGGGTAGATGATCTACGAGGAGAAATGAACAAAATCAAACTTCCTACATTTGATGGTGAGCAAAAGAAGGATGAAGATGCAGAGACATGGTTGGTAGGCATGGAAAAGTATTTTCAATTGCATAATTATTCATCTCATGCAGAAGGAAGAATTTCCATCTATCAACTCAAGGGAAAGGCATCCATGTGGTGGGATCAACTTGTGCAGGTGAAACACATTAAAGAGAAAAGTGTTACTTGGAGGGAATTCAAGAAGTATTTTGAAAATAAACACTTGACTAAGAGATACTATGACAAGAAAATAAAATATTTCTTTGATTTTATTGCCAAATGTTTGGAATGTCAAAAGGTAAAGGTTGAACATAGACGCCCAGCTGGGTTTCTACATCCATTATCCATTCCTGAGTGGAAATGGGAAGTTGTAACAATGGATTTCATCACCAAACTTCCCCGAACAAACACACAACATGATTCTATCATGGTAGTGGTGGATAAGCTTACTAAAGCTGCCCATTTTATTCCAGTAAATCTCACTCACAAGGCAGCTAACATTGTTGATAATTATATGAGAGAAATTGCTCGATTACATGGTATACCCAAGACAATTGTGTTTGACAAAGATCCAAAATATACCTCAAATTTTTGTAAAGGATTATTTAATGGATTTGGAACAAATTTGAATTTCAGTACAACTTATCATCCAGAATCAAATGGAAAAATAGAGAGTGTGAATCAAGTGATTGAGGATATGTTGAGGATGTATGTGATGGATAAACCATCAAAATGGGAAGACTACCTACACTTAGTAGAGTTTGATTATAATAATGGGTACCAACCATCTCTAAAGATGAGCCCATTTGAGGCACTTTATGGTATGAAGTGAAACACACTAGTAAGATGGGATGACCTAGCAGATAAAGCAGTGGTTAGGCCAGATTTACTCAGGGAAATGGAGGAGCAAATGTTGAAAATAAAACAAAATTTAAAGGATTCCCAATACAAGAAGACAAGATATGCTCATAAGGGAAGAACTCACATGGAATTTAAAGTTGGGGACCATGTATTCTTGAAAGTGAAGGCCAACAAAAGTTCCTTGAAGTTGGGAAATTGTTCAAAGTTGGCAGCTCGCTATTGTGGGCCATTTGAAATCCTAGAGAGGATTGGTCTAGTAAGTTATATGATTGCATTGCCTGCATCTATGTCTGTTCATAATGTATTCCATGTATAATTGCTCAAGAAATATATACCTGATGCTAATCATATTATTGATTGGAATGTTATTGAGGTGGAGCAAGAAGGTGCTTTCCAAGTGCATCCAATACACATTCTAGACTATAAAATCAAACATCTCTGGAATCAATCCATAGCGAATGTAAAGGTCCAATGGACCTGGTACAATCCTAAGGACACTACTTGGGAGAATGAGGATGCAATGTGGGCAGAATACCCACATATTTTTTAGGATTTTTGAAAATTTTGTTTTATATGTGTACATAATGCACTGAGAACACTGCATAAATAAGGGGAGGGGATTGTAATACCCCTAGGTTGAACCCAATTGTAAATGTAAAATGCAAATGTACTTAAGCTGGCGAGTTGTTTGATATCATTTTTGTATGCACCTTTCATGGCACAGTGCACGCATATACTGCGCACTAAAATGATGAAGTGCTTACATTCCAAGATACCGCGTGCAACAACTTAAGTGCACGTGAGTTTGAGGCCAGGGAGCCTTTGTGTATATGTTGTGTTTTATAGGCTGGTGAGCTAGTTATTATAATATAGGAGGATTATGTTTTTTATTAGTCTAGAGAGCCTAGATGCTAAAGGCCATTGATCCTATTTTTGTATATGTCTTATCATTAATATAAAATGTTCTTAAGGAAATACCAAGATTACCCCCTAAAAAAGACATTGATTTCTCCATAGATTTGATGTCTGGAGTAGCTCCAATATCCAAGACTCCATACAAGAGGATTACACCAGAATTGAAGGAATTGAAAATGCCACCTAAAGAGCTCTTGAAGAAGGGGTATATATGCCCAAGTGTGTCACCTTGGGGTGCCCCAGTTTTATTTGTGAAGAAAAATGATGGAATATTGAGGCTATGCATTGACTTTAGGCAGTTGAACAAGGTATCTATGAAGAATAAGTACCCCTTGCTAAGGATTGATGACCTCTTCGATCGACTGAAAGATGAAAAAATATTCTCCAAGATTGATCTTAGGTCCGGTTATCATCAGGTAAGAATTAAAGAAGTAGACATCAACAATACTACTTTCAGAACAAGGTATGGTAATTATGAGTTCACAGTGGTGCCGTTTGGATTATAAAATGCACCAACTGTCTTCATGTGTTTAATGAATGGTATTTTTAGAGAATACTTGGACAAGTTTGTCATTGTATTTCTAGATGACATTATTATATATTCTAAGTCGGAGGAAGAACATGAACAACACTTGAGGATGGAATTTCAAGTATTAAGGGAGCACCAGTTGTATGCCAAATTGATCAAGTGCTCATTTTATTAGAAGCAAATTCATTATTTGGTTCATATCATTTTAGAGGATGGGATAGTAGTGGATCCTGTGAATATAGAAGCCATTAGAGGATGGTTATCACCAAAGAATGCAACATAGGTCAGATAATTCATGGGCCTTGCAGGCTACTATAGGAGATTTATTGAAGGATTCTCAAAGATTGCACACCCAATCACTTCCTTGCAAAATAAAGGTGTGAATTTTTGGTGGACATTGGACTGGGAAAAGAGGTTCCAACAATTGAAACAATTATTAACAAGTGATCCAATACAAAGGATTGTAGACCCAAATGAAGACTTCATTGTATGCACAAATTCATGTGAATAAGGAATTGGTGGAGTCCTCAGTCAAAATGGGTTTGTTATATGTTATGAATCAAGGAAGTTGAAGGGGCATGAAAGAGACTATGCCACTCATGATTTGGAATTGGCAGCCAGAGTGCATGCCTTGAGGAAATGGAGACACTACCTCATGGGGAAAAGGTTTGAGCTAAGGACATACCATAATGGTCTGAAATATTTATTTGATCAACCAACTACAAATGCTAGGCAAAGAAGATGGTTAGAATTTCTTAGTGAATATGACTTTGATTTAAAGAATATCAAGGGGAAAGGGAACGAATTGGGTGATGCACTTAGTAGAAGAGTGCATGAATTGCATGCTACAACCATTAGCATGTACCAATCATATTTGAAACAAAGATTTTTGGAGGCTGCAAAATTAGATTTGCAATACAAGGAATTAGTGGAAAAATTACAACAAGGTAATTTGCAAGATAAAATTGAAGAATATAAGCTAGATAATGATGAAATTCTGAAGTACAAGGGATTATGTACCAAATTCCCATGAATTGAAAAATATGATATTGAGATAAATGCATAATGTACCTTATGTTGGGCACCCAGGTTATCAGAAAACTATTGCAGCTGTCAAGAGCCAATATTATTGGCCAGGAATGAAGAAAGAAGTTGTTGATTTTATTGCCAAATGTTTGGAATGTCAAAAGGCAAAGGCTGAACATAGACATCCAGTTGGGTTGCTACAACCATTACCCATTCCTGAGTGGAAATGGGAAGTTGTAACAATGGATTTCATCACCAAACTACCCAGAACAAACACGCAACATGATTCTATCATGGTAGTGGTGGATAAGCTTACTAAAGCTGCCCATTTTATTCCAGTAAAGCTCACTCACAAGGTAGCTAACATTGTTGATATTTATATGAGCGAAATTTATCGATTACATGGTATACCCAAGATAATTGTGTCTGATGGAGATCCAAATTTTACCTCAAATTTTTGTAAAGGATTATTTAATGGATTTAGAAAAAAATTAAATTTTAGTACAACTTATCATCCAGAATCAGATGGACAAATAGAGAGGGTGAATCAAGTGATTGAGGATATGTTGAGGATGTATGTAATGGATAAACCATCAAAATGGGAAGACTACCTACACTTAGTAGAGTTTGCTTATAACATTGGGTACCAACCATCTCTAAAGATGAGCCCATTTGAAGCACTTTATGGAAGAAAGTGCAACACACCAGTAAGCTGGGATAACCTAGCAGATAGAGCAGTGGTTGGGCCAGATTTACTCAGGGAAATGGAGGAGCAAATGTTGAAAAAAAATAAAAAAATTAAAGGCTTCCCAAGACAGGTAGAAAAGCTATGTTGATAAGGGAAGAAATCACAAGGAATTTAAAGTTGGGGACCATGTATTCTTGAAAGTGAAGGCCAACATAAGTTCCTTGAAGTTGGAAATTTTTTCAAAGTTGCCAACTTGCTATTGTGGGACATTTGAAATCCTAGAGAGGAATTGTCTAGTATCTTATATGATTGCATTTCCTGCATCTATTTCTATTCATAATGTATTCCATGTATCATTGCTCAATAAATATATACCTGATGCTAATCGTGTTATTGATTGGAATGTTATTCAGGTGGAGCAAGAAGGCGCTTTCCAAGTGCATCTGGTATGCATTCTAGACTGTAAAATCAAATAGTTATGGAATTGAGCCATAGGGATTGTAAAGGTCCAATGGACCTGGTACGGTCCTGAGGATGCTACTTGGGAGCATGAGGATGCAATGCAGGCATAATACCCACATATTTTTGAAGATTTTTGAAAATTTTGTTGCATATGTGTCCATAATGCACTCTAAACAATGCATAAATAAGGGGAGGGGATTGTGATACCCATAAGACGAACCCAATTGTAAATGTAAAATGAAAATGTACTTAAGATGGTGATTTGTTTGATATCATTTTTGTATGCACCTTTCATGGCATAGTGCGTGCATGTACTGCACACTAAAATGATGAAGTGTTTACATTCCAGGATACCACACACAACAACCTAAGTGCACGTGAGTTTGAGGCCAGGGAGACTTTGTGTATATGTTGTGTTTTATAGGCTGGTGAGCCAGTTATTATAATCTAGGAGGATTATGTTTTGTATTAGGCCAGAGAGCCTAGATGATGAAGTCCATTGAGCCTATTTGTGTATATGTCTTATCATTAATATAAAATACATCATTGCACAAACCGACCACGATAAAAGAGTATGGGGGACTAAAATCGACTAGTTAGGGAAAAGGGGGGATAAAATTTAAGAAAAAGGACTAATATAAGGAGATTAATACAAAAAGGAATATTATATTAATATTCCTTAAATCATAAAGTATGGAAAATTATTTTTATCCTAAGTTCTAAGGACGGGGACAAGTGGGCCAAAGTATCTCCCAACGTGACAAGTGTAAAGTTGGGAACATGCACACATATAGTTTTGAATTAGTTCATTTTCCTATCATTCAATCATTATTTCAATCATTCCATGATCATTCACTCAGTCAGTCAGTTGTCCTCCATACCTTCCTGTCACTGTACTTGAACCTATATCCGTACCCATACATGTTTGTGTACCTGGTTAGCTTGGGAGTTGGACTGAAGAAGTAGGTTGTCAGGCCCATGGGATATTGAAGAGGCAGGTTGTCATGCCCGTGAGAAATCTGTTAAGGTGAGAGAATTGTTGGGAATTGATTTCCAAAGGTGATAAATTTCAGTTATAGGTCTCTAAGACTTCCTATCCGACCTATTGTTAAAGCCCATAAAGGAAGTGGGGTAGCCTAGGGATTGTTGAGTAGAGAAGAGGCACACTTCCTAGGGTGGTACATGCATGTGGGGAATGAGGAACTGTAGGCTTTTAGTTTGAGTTGGCACCTGTGACGAAATATTTCATGTTGTCTGAGATACATCAACCTGGATAGGAATCCATTTACCCATGTGGAGTTTAGTCCCAGCTCGGGGGTGACCCATTACTGAGAGTGATGTGTAGTGTGGTATAAGGCTGGGAGGTTTGTGGAAGTTCTGCATGCAATGGGTGATATTCTTACCAAGGCAAGTGTCAATTGTGTGATAAATTACATGTTGCATTATTATTTACGTGTTTGTTTTTATGGGTTTATCCTATGCGTGGTTTATAACTATCTTTATATTTATGGGCATTGCGTATATATGCCACATGTATATGTTTACTGTTATTTCAGTATAAATCCATGAATTTATAGAATGTATTTTTATGTTTACATTTTATATATAAAGTTCTACAAGATTTTTGTGTGTATATGTTTTAATTGCATGCAGTTCGAAAAATTTACGTGGCATAGCTCAGTTGGATGCTGGGTATGTTACAGTATGTTGAGCAGAGAATGAAAGATTTTTTTGGAGTAGCATGGCCCAACCTAGGTGGATAGGGATGTTACACATAGTGTCTCATTCACGGATTCCTTTGTAGAGGGTGTGTGGTACCTTCGTCCGTAATGCATTTTTTCCAAGCCCATTAATTTCCATTATTTTATTCTTTCATAATTTTAAGAAAATGTTGAAGGTTAGTTCCCTGGCATGGTGACCAGATAATGGAAATGTCACCCCCAAAAACATAGTGGAAATGAGAAGGTTGAATCATGATGATACCTCTTGACTCATGATGATATCCCCTTTCTCTCATCCATGCAACTAATATCCATTACCCTGGTTTGGTGACCAGATGATGGCAATGTCATACGACTAGATATTTGTGGATGTGATAAGTCAGCTCGTGATGAGACCTCCTATCCTTAAAATAACCCTTTAAGCATTCTTTATCATATTATGGGTCCTCTTTACTCAAATATATGTTGGACACACCTACCACACTTAGAGGGGGGGTGAATGAGTGCGGGGCTCTTTTTCCCAAAACTTCCCTCTTGCACAAAAACTCATCAATTAGCATTCAACATTTATTCATTACCCAT
>SNQJ01S0070279.1:47424-62005 GCA_010110895.2 Picea sitchensis | reverse complement strand
ATTTATTGTATTTCTTTTAGTTTTGTTTTTTCTCTTTCTTTAGGACTTAGATCAGCCAACGGAGCCGCTAAACTCGTCGGAGTGGATTAATCCAAACGGCTTGGGTTAATTAGACAACCCCGGACCGGATTCAGTCCTCCAGTTGACGAGCGGTCAATTTCGCCCATCAACAAGCCCCAACCTGAAGAGGTTGAGGACTGTGACATAGGAACTAAAGAAAACCCTCAGATGGTAAAACTATCCAAATATCTATCTACAGAAACCAAAAATAAATACACGGAGTTGCTTAGAAAGTACAAAGATGTTTTCGCTTGGTCGTATGAAGAACTAAGAACGTATGACACCTCTGTGATTGAACATAAGATACCCCTGAAGCCTGGTGTCAAACCCTTTAAACAAAAGCTCCGACAAATCAACCCCATCTTATTACCCGTCATCGAACAGGAAGTCAAAAAACTGCTTGATGCAAAGATAATTGTACCACTAAGATATTCCGATTGGGTAGCAAACCTAGTCCCGGTTAGGAAGAAAAATGGGGAAATTAGACTGTGTGTCGATTTCAGAAATCTTAATAAATCCTCTCTCAAAGATAATTACCCCCTACCTAAAATGGATCACGTTTTAGAAAAAAGTAGTAGGAGCTAATAGGATGTCGATGATCAACGGATTTTCAGGTTACAATCAAATTGTCGTCAGCGATCACGATAAAGAAAAAACTGCCTTTACCACTCCTTGGGGTGCATTTATGTATTATAAGATGCCATTTGGTTTGATGAATGCAGATGCTACTTTTCAACGGGCAATGGATATCGCTTTCATTGGCGAACGGGACAAATTTGTAGTGATTTATTTGGATGACCTAACTGTTTTTTCTAAATCGGATGAAGATCATCTGATACATCTCAAGCAGACATTTGAGAAATGTCGCAGGTGTGGTCTGTCCTTAAATCCTAAAAGGTCTCACTTCGCTATGCAAGAAGGCAAGATTTTGGGCCATATTGTATCTCGAGATGGAATTAGAATTGACCCTAAAAGAGTTGAAGCTATAGATACAATAAGTATTCCTAGGAATGTGAAAGAAATTCAGTCATTCTTAGGAAAAATAATTTTTTTGAGAAGATTTATTCCGAACTTCGCTGAAATCGTGAAATTGATCACAGATATGCTCAGGAAAAATAGTGAAGTGAAGTGGACAGCAGATGCTAAAGCATCCTTTGCATGTATCAAGAAGGTTATAAGTGAGGCACCTGTACTAGCGAGCCCTGATTATCTGAAGGATTTCCTTATTTTCGCGTTTGCCTCTGAACACACACTCGACACGGTTCTCCTTCAGAAGAACGAAGAAGGTTTCGAGCAACCGATAGCCTTCTTTAGAAAAAGTCTCTGAGATGCCGAACTCAGATATAATATAATGGAAAAACAAGCATATGCTATGGTAAAAGCATTAAAGGCTTTTAGAACCTATGTTTTACATTCTAAGGTGATTGCATATGTACCTACTAGCTCTGTAAAAGATATTTTGGTTCAGGCAGACAGTGATGGCAAAAGAGGACGATGGCTTGCCAAAATCCAAGAGTTCGACTTGGAGATAAAACCAACAAAATTAGTAAAGGGGCAAGGCTTAGCTAAACTCTTAGCTGAATCCAATTTCAAAGCTCCTGGGATAAACAACTCTCAGGGGGAGGAAGTGTGGGTAGATGTGAATGAACTTGAGGATCAAATAACTGAAAACTAAATCGAAGAGAAATTTGCTTCATCAAATTGGTACATGGACATAGTATCCTACTTGTTGACATTGAAATGCCCAAGTGACTTGTCTCCATCCAAATCCAGAACGTTGAAGCTGCATGCGGTCAAATACTGTATTTCCGAAAAACAATTGTATTGGAAGGACCCACTCGGCTTCCTCTTGGTCTATCTGGTCGAATCAGAAACAGAAAAGGTCATAGGCCAATTTCATGAAGGAGTGTGTGGAGGACACCACGCCTGGAGGGCTACGGCTTATAATATACTGAGGGTTGGTTATTATTGGCCCAAACTTTTCTCAGACGTCAATGCTAAGGTACGATCTTGCAGTCCTTGCCATTTTTTTGCAGGCAAACATAAACTCCCAGCAATGCCATTGGTCCCGGTCAAAACGAAAGCTCCTTTTCAGCAATGAGGATTAGATTTCATAGGTGAAATTAATCCTCATTCTAGTGCTCAACACAGATGGATCCTGACCGCTACAGACTACTTCACCAAATGGGTGGAAGCTATTCCAATGAGAAAGGATATTGATTTGGTGGTTATAGATTTCTTAGAAGAAAATATTTTGTCTAGGTTCGGTTGCCCTAGAAAGATAGTCATAGACAACGCACAAGCTTTTAAATCTATGGCTATGATCAGTTTTTGCCAAAAATATAATATTGTGCTTGCTCACTCCACAGCATACTACCCTCAGGGAAATGGTCTAGCCGAATCTTCAAACAAGAGCTTAATCAGTATAATTAAGAAAGTGCTAAGCGAAAATAAAAAGTCTTGGCATGTGCATTTGAAGTACGCTCTCTGGGCAAATCGGATAGGCATGAAAAAGTCTATCGACACTTCTCCCTTCCAAATGGTATATGGGATAGATGTAGTGTTGCCTATAAACCTAGCACTTCCTGTAATGAAACTATGGCAAGATGAGAAGGAAGAACCAAATCCTGTCACAAGAAGGATAAATCAGTTGATCGAAGTCCAGCAGCACAGGGTGAAAGTGGATGAAAGGCTTAAGAAATACCAGGATGACATGAAAGTGTTATTCGATCGTAAAGCCAAAGACAAAAAATTTCTCCCCGGAGATTTGGTTTTGAAATGTGATGCTAGGAAGGACGATTCAGGAAAGAATGGTAAATTCGATCACATCTGGTATGGACCGTTCAAGGTTGCATCTCCTGAAGTAAAGAATTCATTTCTGCTAGAAAAATTGGATGGTAAAATCCTGAACGCCCCCGTCAACGGGCGTTTTTTAAAACATTATATGGAATAATTGATTTCCAGAACTCCCATTGTATATACCGTTTTGTTTAAGCCTTTTATTTCATAATTTTCTTTGGATTCTAGCTGATAGTCTAACAAGTAAAAGCAACAAACAAACAGCCTGAAAGCGGAAGATAAATTTGCCAAAAATAGGTGATATATAAGATTTTCTGTTATTTTAAAATGAAGAACGAAAATGGTAAGGCAAAGATGTGAGTCCCAACAAAGTCTATTTTATGAAAACAAAGATTTTGTGTCAAAAAGTGCGTTGATTATCTCGTAAGTTGACAGGTCAATAAAAAAGTGTTTTCAAAATCTAGGCCTTAAGGGTTTCACTTAGAACAAGATAGGAGCTAAATAAAGTAAAAATCTTTAAGAGAAAGTTCCAAGAGTTGGGTTCAATTTATGACTTCTGTTTTTCAACTTCCAGTTCATTCTATGTCCCCTCTTTCTACCCTCAATTATGAATCAAGCTCCTTTTTCGGGTTTCTCATTGAGGGAGAAGAGATTACGTCTTAACTTTTGAAATTGAAAAACAGTTCTTAATCGGTAAAGACCAATTCTCATATTTCTTACTCTCTGACTAAACATGGTTATGCTTAGGCCGATCCTGACTCTCTTAGGTCTCTTAACAATTTTTCTGAGGATTTAAGCTTGCTCAAAGGAAGATCCCTGAAATTAATCTTCCTGTTTTTCTCTGCAGACTAAGGTGTTTTGAAAGTTGAGAGAAGGTTGGTCTAGAGTAATCAAAACAGGTTGACAAACCTCCATTGAAATTTTTTACACAGATACCACCCCTGGTATATTAAGTATCATTGATTGCCCCCGCTTCATATTCATAAGCTAAATATAAGACAGATGGTGAAAGAAAATTCATATTTGATTGCCCCCATCTAGTCCAAAAGACGATGAAAGGAAATTCATTTAAATGATTTACCTCGTCTAGTATAAAAAGATAGATAACTTCACCGGGGTACTGAACAAGTCCATTGGCAGTGAAGCAATATCTGAGGTTAAATGTATAATTAACATTCGAAGCGATGAAAGGAAATTCAGTAAAAAGGGACAGATAAATTCATCAGGGTACTGAACAGGCTCGCTGGCAGTGAAGCAATATCTGAGGTATATGTAAGGTTGTCATACTTATCTACCACTCTACTCTAGTTACCAATTTTTTCGAAACTGAATCTTCATCCCAAGTCTAGACATGGCTCCCCAATTAAAAATATGAATTTTGCTTCGTTTGATGCAAGCTGAAAGCCACAAATCTGTCGAGTTTCCTAAGATTGTTTTCATCATCTTAATGCTAACTTAATTCCAGTAACGGGAAGGAGAAGATCATGAATGAGACTGCAACTGAGTCTACAACAAATGAGAACTTTGAAAAGATTTTCAGAAATAAAAGTGAAATCTCCTTTTTTCTCTGTATTCCTTTCCTTAGCAATTTCTGCAGGGATAAACCCTTGACCCCATTAACCCAATAAAGGCATTAAGTCTACATGTTCTCCTCGTCCCACAAGGAGCCAAGGTCCCCAGTTGGAGCCTATGTTGAAACAATTCTTAAAAAAAATTATCCCTAAGACCTAAACTTTCATTTTTTCGGGTTTCGACTTTTCATAAAACGCAAGTTTCGTTATCATTCCCAAACGCACGGTACCGATTTCCCGAAGAACTCAATTATTTGAATAATAAAAGGCAAAAACCCTAAAAGTATTATAAGAATCCTGACGCATTTTCTATAAAATTATTTTGATCATGATAAGCTTTAAAACTTACGGATTTAAGGTTAACTTTTCGGGATTCGGGGTTTGCTGAAAACATATTTTTCAATACAAATTGATTCGCGTCCTCGATTTCCCGAAATAAAGAGAGTTAGTTTAAATGCTAATTAATTAACTCTCTAACGTAAAAATTTAAGGCTTAAGTTAATCATTTCGCGATTTCGAGATTCGGAGTTCAGTGATAACACATCTCTTGTCAAAATGATCTCCGAAATCACGAATCGCGAAATCTCGATCCATAATTTGTGTTAAACCGAACTAACTCTATTTTGTCCTTAACCTTGATTAGTTAGTTAATTAAGATGAATTTAAGTCCTATTTTTAAAACACGTCGCAATTTCGCAACTTCGGAAATCGGGATTCGTCGATGACATACTTCTTGTCAAAATGATCCCCGAAATCCCGAAACGCTAAATATCAATCAATCTCTTGGCTAAAACGTTTAATTCTTAATTAACACGTCGTGATTTCGCAATTTCAGAGATCAGATTTCATCGATGACATACTTCTCGACAACACGATCCCCGAAATCCCGAAAAACAAAATCTTCAGCCTTAATCTATGTTTAGCACCAATTAACCTTTTTCCAAAGCATGATTAATGATAATCATTTTTTAAGGTTTCGTTCATGTTCCTGTTTCCAATTAAGTAAAATGTCTCGAGTTTTCTTTAAAAATCCAAAGGCACTAAAATACGGCCATTTAAATAATGAATCAATGGTGATATGTGGTACTAATGCGTATCTCAGTAAAATATATTCCACATTAAATGCCTTGAATTCTTGTCAGTTGTGTCAATCCCGTCACTTTTAAATGAATTAAAAGAGCATTTGAATGTTTGTGTTTTCATTTTATCAATCGCAATAAATACTCAGTTGAGCTCATTCATTCATTTTCTGTGACAGGTTTTCCATTTAACGTAAAGTCATGGCACCGAAAAAGGCACCGAAGAAGAGTGAAGATACACCGGAAGGAGATATCATCTCCGACACCACGCCACATGCTATAGACTCCATTAAATCTTGGACTCAAATTTCTGAATTTCTGGAATGTGAACTCAAGAATGCTCATCCTGATTCTAAGAATCACTATCGGGACATAGCTGAATCAGAGCTTCATAAGATCGTTGTGCACCCTCGGCTCGTGGCATACAATGATATGATCAGTTGGGCCCTGGAAAAGGTCAATATCCCGACAAAAAGCATCTTAAACGATCAAGGAGTCATCGTCAGCTCATTCAGGCCAGAACACATACAAGTAATGTATAAACTCTCGCCAAATCCTAAACATACTTTTAATGTCGAGTTTTTAGCATACTTTCAGAGGAAAGAATGCACTGAGGTAGACCGGACTTATCCTGATATGATTAGAGAATGGTGGAGGTGTCCATCAAAATTTAGAGCCGATACCCATGGGGTTTATGCTACAACATCCTTAAATGAATACATGGTCTACGTAGCCATTATGCTATGTAGACTTTTTGGGAGAAAATATCCCTGCCATTTTCATGCAGATTGGGTGCCCTTTTTGGAAGAAGCTTCAGAAGGGTATGCTTTTAACTAGAGTAAGATTTTGTCGAATAACCTAACACAAGAAATCTCAAACTACAAAGCTGCAAAATCAAAAGGACAATCAGTGGCCTTTTACATGCCAGCATACATTATGGATGCAATCTACTATGTGACTCCTTTTCCCTTAATGAATTGGAGTTGGAACATAACCTGTCCAAAACCCATTCATGAATATCATTCTTCCCTTTGGGAAGAAATGCTAAGGACGCATTTTATGAAATTTGTCATTTTGTTATAATTTCGATGCATAAAATATTTTTTAGATGCGAACCTCCTCTCATTTCTAATACAGTCACAGAAAATATTAAAGCAATAGCTGACTGGTTTATTGACGAGAATTTTCCCTACATTAGGGTTTATGGTTGTTCTATTCCCCCTCATGCACTCCCTAAATTCCTACTAGACATATTGGTGTGTAGAGAGGTAGCCCACCAAATAATAAAAGGTGGCATTGGATTAGAGCTAAAGACAGCTCAGAAGAAGTCATGGCCAACTTTCCCTGTACATGTCGGGAAATTTTCATTATTGAATCTAGGCCATTCTAAAGTAGAGGTTGAATCACTAGAAGAAGTAAAATTGGTAGATATTGAACACAGAAAGCATGACCCATATCAATTAATAAGCAAACATTTGATGCATTGTAATTTAAAAGCCTATGAGCATGAAACATCGGTTTATGATGACGTATTCAAGGAGGTTAAATCCTATGAAGAGGTATTGAACAGAGTACAGGCCTTGCCACCTGATTCACAGATTGGTTTCGCGTCATTCCAGAGCCATAGGCGAAGCTGTTTACCCAAAATTTTGCAGGGCGAAGCTACGACCCCACCTCCAGAGCAGGAAGGGCCTCCCCCAGGATTTGAAACAATTATACAGGACAAAGCAAATACTAAAGGCAAGATGAAGGATACTGAAATACCTTCACAAGACACAGAAATTTCCCAGACAAAAGAATCAGAGGCAGGGAAGGGAAAGGAGCTAGAAACATCCCCAGAAATCCCTAAGGATGTTCCAGAAAAGACAGGAGGAACAACATCAATAGAACTTGGAAGTCCCATTACTTCCTTGACTCCATTGCAGTCCACTTATGGAAACCCCCACGAGGGAGCTCTTTATGTTAGTGATTTGGAGCCAATTTCTAGAGATGAGATTCCTTCATTAGATTATTTTTTCAGTAAAAAGAGAAGGGAAATCTTGAAACAGAAAATCCATCCAAGAGGAGATGGTATGGTTAAAATGCATAGGGTCATTATAGATGGAAAGAAACTTAAAGATGGAGAATTTTCTACAGAGATAGCAGGCACGATGGGAGATTTAGCGTCGGCAAACATATTTTCTGTTGGCAGTTTGACAACCATGTTGGAACAAAAAGACCAAATGATAGATCAACTACAGGGTAAATTGAAGGAAACTGAAAGAAATATCAGTTGGGGAATAAAAAAGGGTCTAGAACAAGCTAGATTAAAAGATATTCAGGAGATTCAGAAAATGAAAACAAGCTTGGAGGAAGCAAATTAGATAATACAGGTCACCCAGGCACAGGTCCTAAAGTAGGAAGAAGCAAATAAACAATTACAAGATAAGATTAGTTCTATTACAAATCAAATGGTTGAACTTGAAATTTTCCAGGCTCAAGCATTGGGAATACATTTGAAAATAGAAGAGGAACAACAGAAAGTGTTTTTAAATCTAGAAGTTGTCCAGAATTACTTTCAGGAAACTAATAAATCTCTGGAGAATGTTTTCCAGAAAGAAAGAGAAGTGAAAGCGGCCAGAACGACTTTCCAAAAAGCAGTATCCCTTTCAAAAAAGGACGAGGTCGAAAATATTTAGAAACTATCCATTTCAGAACAGGTTAAAGGAGATGTAATACGTAAAGTGTGGGAAGTAGACTTCGCCGAAAATAAAAGAATAACCAGAGATGTCCATGAAGATTGTCAAGGGATTTTTTACCTCTCAGAAAAGACTTCATTGAATATTGGAAAAAATGATTGTCCTGAGTTACTAGGAGAGATCAACATTGTCAAGCATCAGCTAAGGTTCAAGGAAGATTTGGAGGAAATGAAGGTAGAAATCCCAAAAATTAAGGTAATCAATATCTACGAAATCGACAAGTGGATGGTGATACCGAACTTAAAGTTACAAACTATTAAGTTCACGAGGAAGATAATAGAAGATCGCTTGCCCGAATTACAGAAAAGGTTCTTCATATTTGAGGCAAAGGAGATACCAGACGTTCCCAAAGTTTTGGTGAAGTTTTTGGGAAAATTTGTTCACTATCTTGAAGCGGAAGAAGGAAGTTCATCAACACCAACACAAAAGTACTCTTTTGAATATTTTCATCATTAGAAATTAGAAAAGAAATGTAAATGGTTTGACATGATTCATCCATGTAACAATAGTCTTAGGAAGTTGGTTAATCACCAACGGGAAAATATTTGATGATCATGTATAAATATATTTTGAGAGGACTGAGAAAGGGCTTTTTTTTTTTTTTTAGAGAGCCGATTGTAAGAAAATTTTCCAATTCACTGTGATATACGATACAGATGGGATTCTGAATCCTGCCAACTTGTAGCTATGTGTTCTTTAACCTTGTTTACCATATTTTTCTATGTTTATGTTTAAATGTCTTTCTAATGAATGATCAATTTGAAGTTTATTTTATATATCTTTTATAATTTAGATTGATCTAGTTATCAAATTATTTACAGCTTTTCCTCTGAAATTGCTATCAGTAATTTTAAGACATGTGGATCATTTGAACCATAATATTTAAAACTTCATTAGAAATCTTGTTTTCTTCTTTATTTCCTGATACAATATGAGATTCTTTCGTGATTAAAGCCTCATATTTTTCAGTAATATTTCTTTGTTATTTAACAATTCTCAAATTGTTTCAAGTCCAGGAAACGACCTCAACTGTATTTGTGTTATTATTTTGAATTTCAAAACCTTTTTTCCTATTCTCATCTCTTAAAAAATCGAAGTAACAATTTATTGAATTTTTCACAACTAAATAAAATCTTACTCTCCATGACTGTCCCAAATAGCAGACAACCCAACATAGAACCTGGTCTTCAAGATCAAACCAGTATTGCTTTAAACCTATTTAATACTATTCTACAAACAACAACTAACCGGGCTGAATTAGAATGTTCATGGGCTGCTATTGAGAGAGATATCAACATCCAAGAACAACAGGAAGCTAGACAGAGACATTTGAGAAACTGATTCTGCTTTACCCTTCTTTTTTATTCTTATCCTTTAATTACCTTTACTTTTACGGATGCCTTGACGGTATACTTTACATCCTTAAAGTATAAACTTAGGAACAACATGATGAAAAAGGATTATATTGCTCTATTAATGATTCACCCCCCCTCTCAGTAATCCAACAATCTCGATCTCCAATTGAAACTTTGTAAGGAACCACTCTGTAACAAGCATGCCTAGAAACCACAAACAATTATGACAAGTGGAAAGTAGAGAAAATATTTTTGAAGTGATCAATAAACATACCTTATATCTTAGATGGGTTGTCCTCAAGAGTCCCATCATCTCTGCGAAGACCAAGAAACCTATTAGCCACCACTTTTTTCTTTAAGAAGTCAAAGAAGAACTTAGCTCCCTTGTTGTAGATCCACTATAGTTGGGCTCTGAGTCGAGCCCCTTTAGCAATATACTCCTCCTTGTGAATCACCATCTCAAGTTGTGTGCATCCTCTTGTAGGGTGATGTTATGCCTCATCCTCTTAGAGGGTGATGTTATGTAGGTCCTCCTCCAAGAGAATACACAACGTTGCCAGCATCATGCCTTGAAACACACAATTGTCCGTTTTTTTAAATTTCTAAAAACTTGTTCAATTTTTTCTTTTTTAATGTATCATAAAGATTTTCACTTTGGTCTGATTCAATTTTCTGCTTTGCATATCATAGAGATTTTCACTTTGGTGCGATGAAGTTTTTTGGTTTGTGTATCGCAATGTTTTTATCTTTGGTGAGATACATCACATAGGGAATATTTTTGTGGCGATGAGATACATTGCACGAAAGATATTTTTTTGTGATGCAATGTATTTCACCTCATTTTGTTTTCCTTGCAATGTTTCACATCCTCATATTTTTTGTGTCTTTGCAACGTTTCACACCTTCCGAAAATTTTCCTTTGTGACATTCTCACACTTCATCTTTTTTTGGTCACACTATTTCACACATTGTTTAGTTTTCCTTGCGACATTTCTCATCCTTTAAAAGTTTTTATCTTTGAGATGTTTCACATCCTCAAAAAAATTTCAGTCTTGCGATGTATCACTCCTCATCCTCTTTCATGCACGACATATCACATCTTGCAAAAGTTTTCTTCCTTGCGATGTGTCGCATGGATCAAAAGTTCTTCTTCATGTGACATGTCATGTCTCCTCAAAGATCTTATATTTGCAACAAGAGACCACTTCAAAGATAGATTTTTTTTGGAAAAATTTGCCAAAATTTCATTTTCGCATCTTCCAAAATTTTATTCCTTTGTGATGTTTTATATGCAAGATGGTTTTACTTGCGAAAGACCACATTGCCTCAATTTTCTCTTCTCCGCGACATGTTCCATTTCCAAGAAATTTCCATCTCCATGATATATCGCATGGCCCAAAATTTTTATCTTCATGTGATACATCGTGTCGCCACAATTTTTCTTATAATGTGATGAAAATTTTGCTTCTCCATGACACAAACAATTTTTTTTCTTTTCTGTCTAAGGAGACTTTTCCTTCATCACATCTTTCAAAAATTTTCTTTCTTAGACCATTTCCCATTCAAATTTTTTCCCTCGTGAAATAGTACATCGCAACAAAGATCTTTTTGTTACAATTTATCGTGTCTCTTAATTTCCTTCATGACAGTCCACGTGAACCAAAAACACTTTTTATCATGGTACAATTTTTTCTTCTTTGTGGTGTGTCGCACTCAAATTTGTTTTCCACACAACATATCGTGTTGCATCAAAAAATATTTTTCATGCAATATAGCATTGCATGAAAGATCTTCTTCATGTGACACATCACATTCTCCCAATCTTCTCTCTCCACAACCAACTCTTCGTCTCACGTCACATGAAATATCTTTTCCACGCGATACTGTGCATTTCACTCAAGATTTGAAAAAGGGTGCAACACATTGTGTATCACACCCATAGTGAAAATATGCATGACACACATCAAACCAGATATTTTCTTAAATGTGATACACATGAAATTGAAATTTGCATAAATCATATAACAACATACTTTTTGCACCTTCAAAAACAATGGCTAGTTATTATATTTTAATGATATTAACATTAAATATAATTCATGTACCTATCTAAACAAATTACCAAAACTTATTATTTTTGTAAATAATAATGCTAATTATTTTTTGTAGGTTAAAATACTAATACTTATTTTATAGAACATTTGCTAGTTGGTAGCCATTTTGAATATGAATGTGCTTTGATTTGTATATGCCTTAGATAATGGGACAATGCAATGTCAATATTTATATTTACGTCGTAATGAGTTCTGTTGTACAGAAAAATGAGTAGTTAATATACCTTGGAAGTATGATGTAAGTATGTGAACACATCACAATATTTTGATTAAAAAATTTAGAGTTTTATCCCTTGGAAGTATGATGTAAGTATGTGAACACATCACAATATTTTGATTAAAAAATTTAGATTAAAAAATTTAGAGTTTTATCCCTTGGAAGTATGATGTAAGTATGTGAACACATCACAATATTTTGATTAAAAAATTTAGAGTTTTATTTTAGGTCTTAGGATAATTTATTTAAGAAGTAGATAACATATAAAATATTTGTATGGGTTTTAAAATTATACTTCATTTAATAAATAGATAACTAACATTTAAAAAAGTTGTGTATATTTGCAACGTTTCAGTATATGGATAGAAAGAGTAATAAACATGTTGAAGCATTAAAGTATTTGTATTTGTTTTTATTGTGATTCAGTGGGCTCACTCAAGTAATTTAGTGATTTAAGTTTAGTATATGGATAGAAAGAGTAATAAATATGTTGAAGCATTAAAGTATTTGTATTTGTGTTTATTGTGATTCAGTGAGCTAACTCAAGTAATTTAGTGACTCAAGTAATTTAGTGATTTAAGTTTAAAATGTATAGGTTTGATTTTTTGAGTTGGTTGTTTTTGTTGTACATTTTATTTAATGTCTTTATTAGGTAAGTGTTGTAATTGGTTTTAATGGATTTATATTGGGTACCATGCATCACAATCGTTAATGGATTTACATTGGGTACCATGCGTCACAATTGGTAATAGATTTACACTAACTATCATGCATCACAATCGTCACTGTAAATATCACAATCGTTAATAAATTTACATTGTGTATCATCCATACATGCGAGTAAGTACTCAATGGTGGTTTTCCCACGAGATTTTCCTTGAGAAAATAAACCATTAATACATGTTCATAAGAAATTATCATAAAAAATAAACACATTCACAAGTCATAAAGTATTGTTCTTATCACTCAACAACCACTCTACTCGAACCTACAAAGATATCAATGCTTGGTTTTAATAAGTTAAACTTGGTTGGTTGTTGGTTTATTTATATGTTTTTAGTTTTTTCAATAATTTTGAAAACGTTGTTGGATTTTTTCAATAATTTTGAAAATTTAGATAGTTAGTTGTTTAAAGTAACTTCTCAACTATTTTGAAAATTTAGATAGTTAGTTGCTTAAAATAACTTCTCAACTATTTTGAAAATTTAAATACTTAGTTGCTTAAAGTAACTTCTCAACTATTTTGAAAATTTAGATAGTTAGTTGCTTAAAGTAACTTCTCAACTATTTAACTACTCTTAAAAACTTTGGATAATATGTCCATTTAATTATATTTATTGGTCATCCTTGTGTTAAATATTATTCATTAATAACTATTCATTATATTTTAAGTAAAAAATAAATATTATTCATTATAGATAGAAGTTTAGCATTTTGACTTCTTTACATTTAACCCATGTTAATTTTTTTAACAATATCCCTTTTTACCTTTTTACCATATGGATAATTTTCCCAGTTAAACATTTCGAAAGCAAATCTTTGTGTATTTGTGTGTCATTGTTATTATGCGTGTTTAAGATTTTATTAGTATTGTTTTTATTTCACAAGTTTATCAAAGTCTTCAATAATGACTAAGATGATGTTTACTATGATGATCATTGAGACCAATAAAGTCTATTAAACAAATAATTTTTAAATAATGAACCGGTCCATGAATTAATGTTTAATCTAACTTGATACTTAATATTAATATTAATGCATTCTCCTTTTTACAGATTATAAATATAAAAGTCTATTATTATCTAATTTTATCATTTTTTATAAATTATATTGAGATATTTCTCATTATTAACTTTAGTCAATAGGAAAAAGAAAACAAGGAAATGATAGTGAGTTATATCATAAAGTTTATTTTTTACTTTTTAATTTTTTAAATTATATTGAGATGTTTTTAATTGTTAGTTTTTTTATTTAAATTAACAAATACATGATAGTGAGTTATACCATAAAGTTTATTTATTTAAATTAACAAAGAGATGATAGTGAATTATATCATAATTTATTTTTTTAATTTTATTTTTTTAATAAAATGGAAAAAGAGAACAAAGAAATGATAATTATAAGGAAAAAGAGAAAATGTTTAGCTTTGATTTCAATTTCATTTAAGTTTTAATATACAAGGGTTTGAAATTGTTTGTGATGATAATATATCTTTATGAAGTCTTGTTTCAGTGAGTCACTACACTATTTTGAGTCACTACACTATTTTATGTGTTTTATTTAAAAAAAAAAAAAAACCATGAATGGGTAATATTTGTATATTTTGTATGATGAAAATGGTGATATCCTTAGACTTTGAACTTAAAAAAAAATGTTTTAATTTCAAGTCATGTTTTTATATGGTCTCGTAAACATCAAGACGTGGAAAGTAGGATCTCTCCATCAAGTTCTTTTTGGGTAGTGATGGATGTAGTAAAACTAATTTATTATTGGTTGTATTTATGATAACATTTTTTGATATATAAATAAAAGAATGAAGAGATTTGGGTTTATTTTATGTTTATATTTAATATAGTTTAAGTATTTTTATTTTTTATTTTTTAAAAATAGAAAATAATACAAATTCATATATATATGAAAATACAAAC
>SNQJ01S0070279.1:19904-36514 GCA_010110895.2 Picea sitchensis | reverse complement strand
GAGAAAAATATGGAAGAGATTCATTGGTCGCTTTGGGGATCTCCTCTGTCTCGGAGTCAATGTCAATCTCTTCAACATGAGTATTTTCCATGGTTATGTTGGGTAAGCGGGCATAAGTACCATCATCCATGGGTATGTTAATACCGGTCAAATCCATATGTAATGTGCCACCCAACATTGCAAAGAAAATTTCCTTGACAAGAGCATTCCCCATACATCAGGTACATCTACGACCACAATGTCTATCAAAAGAACTACCTCAAGATATCGAGCAAGGCAAACCTTCACATTCTCTACCACACCATCAGTGGGAATGGCCCTAGAATCAATTCCACAGACATTTCTATAAGGCCTTGTGGTTTCCAAACCCAACTGCCTCATTACTTTTAAGGACATCATATTTGCACCTACACCTGAATCCAACATACAATTATTCAAGCGCTTATTATTCACTTATAATGCCATGAAGAATGATGGGTGTTCATCATATTGCATCTTGAATGATTAGCTTGTAGCATTATAGGAGGGTCCACAAGTTCACTTGGTACCTTAAAATAATCTTTCAAACCTACTTCTCATCGAAGGAATCTTAATGATCTCTTTCAGAGGCACTGTTATGTTGATCTTTTCCAAGACACCTTCAAAATCAAATGTTCAAATCAACATCGTTTGTCTTTGGAAAAGTGGGGTTGGAAGAAGCCTACTCACCAGTGGAGGAGGAAGCTTTTGTTGAGGAGGATTAGGATCGGTGGGAGGGACTGGAGTTGCTCTCTTTTGTCTCGTGTACACTTGTAATTCCTTTTTCTTAAGTTTCTTCCTTGACTCCTTATCTAATTTGTTTATAACTTCCATCCTATCCCTTCTAGCTGCTTCTTTCTTGTCTTCCTCATGTTGTTTAGGTGTGATGTTGGGGGATGCTTGGGGAGACACAACAAAGATATGGTTCATGACATTCAAAGTATTCATTTTATTAGGTTCCTCATTGTTCATTGGGCATTCATGTTCCCAATGTGCATCCCTACATGTAAAACATCAAGGAGACTTTTCTACAACATTTGAGGGGGAAAGAGTATTAGGAACATTTTGTTCATTACGAGGTTTCCATCCTTGGCCAGGATTTTGAGGCTGTCCCTTGAAAGGGGGCTTAGGGGATTCTTGTTGCACCCTTTCCAAATTGGTGATTATGTTCACCATTAAGGTCTAATTTCTTTCTATATCATTCATGGTCTCTTCAATTTGTGCCAATGCTCCACTAATATCTTGGGTTCGTTTAAAGTTTTTCACTACCTTGGGTTTGGTATCGGTTCTATCTTTTGGGGCATAAAAGGGTTCTATCTTGCATGATGAAATATTAGCCTCAATCTTTGCAGCCATTTCCTGTGCTTCTTGAATGGTATTTGGACCCTTGTGTCTAAGCAAGAATCCAAACTACCTTGGATAAGCCTTATTATAGAGGAAGAGAATGTAATCTCCCCTATGATGATGATTTTTAAGTATTTGTTGAAGCAACTTCTAAAATCTGGCATGAAACTCTTTAACAATATCATTCTCTGACTTTCTGATCTCAATAAGTTGTGTCAACAACATATTTGGATCTTCCTTGACACTCCACCTTTTGAGGAAGATTTCTTGTAGTTGATCCATGGTCTTGATGCTCTTATCGAGGAGACTATCATACCATCTTCTAGTTTTCATGAAGAGTGGMAGGAAAATTTTTGATCACYAGATCTTCAACTTCATCATCTACTGGATTTAGTTGAAAGAAGGCCCAAAAATTACTCATATGCTCTTCAGGGTTGGTCACATCATTACCAGAGAACTTAGGTATCCATTTCTTATACTTGGGAGGCATCTGCCCGGGTTATCCTGGGATGGATGACATGTCTAAAGGCTAGAAGAGTTTGGATGCCCATTGCTTTTGGGTTTGAGCTTGAGTCTGAGCCATTGTATTCAAAGGAAGGTTTCCACCAAACAATTATTTTACTATAGGCAAGTTATAGGGAACCTTTCTCTTGTAGGTCTTAGGAGGGTTAGTGTACCTCCTTGAATTTTGTGGAGTTTCCAGATGATCAACCCTGGATCATCAAAGGAAGGTGAGGGAATAACCCTCAGTGGAGTTTCCAGGAAAATTTTGAAAAATAAGGGCTTTGGGAGAAATCTTTCCAAAGATATGTCGTTGAGAAGAATGACTCAATCCTCCCTGGCAGTGACACTAAAATGTTAATGCAGGATTTGTAGTTTTGCAAATCCCAACACAAGATCATCAAATCTTGCATAACTACAGGAAATCCTACCACTGTCGCCTTAGTAGGAAATCCCTTTATTTTAGTGATGGACGAGGTCCACCACAAGGGAGGCTTTCCTGGTGACCTCAAGGGATCAAAAAAACAAGTTTGATAGCCAATCCTACCACCCTCTCTCTTGATCACCTAAGTCAAAGTCTAGGTCCAAGGAAATAAGAGGTAAGGAGATAATTTGAGTACCTTCCCTCAACAAGAACACTTATAGCATGTATATAATGATTTCCAAGTACAAGTAATCAAACAACACCTCTTAACGACAATAGACAAATAAATATGCTATGTCTATTGTAAAATTGCAATAGTTAACATTAGTACAACAACAATAGATAAATTGTAACATCATCAAAAATTACACTTAGGAATTGCAACAATTTACCATGAAAACTTAGCATTTACTCAACATAACATTAACCAATTATCATATGCATATTCTGAGTATGTTTGACCATTATTAGAACAATGTATGCAACAAATTAGTGTATGTTAGGATGGTTGTAACAAACTTTTGCAACAACAAGAAGTATGTTAGTGAAATAACTTAAGTGGGAGTTAGCAAAGTTAGTAGAAAGCTTCAGAGAATGAAAACTAAGAGTTTGTTGATCACTTTCACCACCAGAGAGCTTAAATGATTAATGCCTTAGGGATATGGAGTCTTTTACAACAATAATACAATATGTTTGGAGATGATAGAAGCAAGATCTAAGAGACATGGCTTGAAATATAAGGTGCTATCACATTAGGGCTTTAGGTTTCAAGCCTTAAAGAGAAGGATTGCTAGAGTGAAAGCACTTTTTGGCTCTAGCAACATTTTCTCCCTTCTTAAGTTCTTCAATTATGTCATAATCAAGAGTCTAGAATCAAACTCATAAATTGCTAGCACTTTAGGGATTTAGGAGCTTAGCCCTAGGTAGGATTTCCTTCACAAATTAATGGATGAAATTAACTTTGTGAGAGGAGGAAGCACTTATTCTCCTCTCTTAGGGTTTACCGAGCAAAATATTCAATATGAACAAGTAAAATTTACCGTAAGCATTCCATAACATGAAATGAAATTGTATAAATTTACTTCACCAAGATATGACAAGAATAAACCCTAATTGCAACAACATCATCCAAAAATCAGAAAAAGACATCCACAAATGATCCTCCAAGCAAGTCACATGACAGTAGAAGACAGAGATAGCCAAATAGGGAAAAAAATTCAGACTTGGTGCTCTCACAATGGAGAGGAATGTGATCATAAAATGAAATGTCAAGGAGGTTTATTTATATGGAACCTCCTCTACCTATTTGTCCACTTACAATTGTCAACATAAAAAAATAAGAGTGTCGACCCCCTTTAAATTGTATTTTCATTTACGAAAATTAAATTTACATCAAAATATTACCCTAGAAGGGTGACGTCATGCCCTAATAAGGTGACGCTAGGCTCATAGGAGTGATTTCTAGGATGAAAAGGTGGAACATTGGGCATCCAAAGGCCACATGTCACTCTCCCATGTACCAAGGTCCATGCTACATGCCTAGGTGATGTCATGGGCTAGGAGGGTGATGTCTAGGCCTCCAAAGGCCAACGTTCAAGTGTAGAAGGGTGGAGTCTCACCCTCTATCCATGCCAAGATGCCTCTTGTTGTTCCTGATTTTATGTTTTAAGGCTATAAAACATACCGTCAAGGCATCCGTAAATGATTTAAAATGAATGATTTAGAAATAATAATTTAAAAGAAGGTAAAGGCAAAATCAGTTTCTCAACTGTCTTTGTCTTGCTTCTTGCTGTTCTTGGATGCTAATGTCACGTTCAATAGCAACCCATGATCGTTCTAGTTCTACCCGGTTGGTTGCTGTCTGTAAAATAGTGTTAAATAGGTTTAAAGCAATGCTAGTTTGATCTTGGAGTCCGGGTTCAATGTTGGGTTGTCTAACACTTGGAACAGTCACGGAAGATAAATCTTTATTTATTTATAAAGGGTTTTAATCAATTTGTTACTTCAGATTTCCAGAGATGAGATTAAGGAAAACAATTACAAAATCTAAAACAGTAATGTAACAACATTCAAGGCCGTTTCCTGGTTTTGCAACACTTTCATGAATTGTAAACAACAAATAAACACTACAGAGAAATACAAGGCTTTAATCAAGAAATAATCTTATATTTCAATAGACAATAATGAAAGAAAAGACGAGGTTTCTAACAAGAGTTAAGTATTAAGGAACAAAAGCTTCATAGGTCTTGAAATTACTAAAGCGATTTTAGAGGAAAAACTGTAAATCATTTGACATCCAAACCAATCTGAAATATAACTCAATGATGTATATAGCTTCAAATTGATTTACTTGTTAGATATAACATTAAAAGGAAAAATTCAACAGAGTATGATAAACAGGGAGAAGACACATAGTTACAAAGTTGGAGAATCCAGAATCTCGTTTGCGATTTATATTCTGCTGTATTTCAAAACTGATATTACAAAAATGGCTATCTCCAAAATTTCTGAAGCTATTTCTCAGCCTCTAGAAACTATATTTATACATTTTCATCGAAGTTTCTCGTTGGTCATTAACTAACTTCCTAATATTACGGTTACATAAAAATAATGTCAACCGTTTACAATTTCTAATAATAAAAACATTTTAAAAAGGTTTCAAGTTTGCGTTGACGAACTTTCTTTTTCTGTATCAACACACTGAACACATTTTGCCAAAAAATTTACTAAGATCCTTGGGGCTTCGGGTATCTCATTTGCTTCAAATGAGAAAAATCTCCTCTGTAATTCGGGCAACCGACTTTCTATCATTCTTTCTGTGAACTTAACAGTCTTCAACTTTAAACTTGAAGTCACCATCCACTTGTTGATCTCCGTGATGTTGATCAATTTGATGTTTGAAATCTCTGCTTTCTTTTCCTCGAGCTCTTCTCTAAACCTCAACTGATGCTTGGCTATATTGACTTCGCCTAACAATCCGGAACAACCATCTGTTCCGATATTCACTGAATCTCTTTCCAAGAGATTGAAGATTCCTTGGCAATCTTCATTAACTTCCCTTGTGATTCTTTTATATTCAGCCAATTTTTTTCCCACACTTTAATCATTATATCTCCTTTAACCTGTTCAGAAATTGGTAATTTCTGAGTATTTCTAATTTCTTCCTTTGATGAGGAAGCCACGGATTTCTGAAAAGTTGTCCTAGCTGCTTTTGCCTCTCTTTCTTTCTGGAACACATTTTCCATGGACTTATTTGATTCCTGAAAATAATTCTAGATTATTTCCAAATTCAAGAATACTTTCTGTTGTTCCTCCTCTATTCTTGCATATATCTTCGATGCCTGTGTCCTGAAATTTTCAAGTTCAACTACCTGGTTAGTAATAAAAATAATCTTATCTTGCAACTGTTTGTTTTCTTCTCCCAACTTTTGAACCTGTTCCTGTGTGACCTGTATTAAATGTTTTGCTTCATCCAAATCTTTATTTAATTTTTGGATTTCTTGCATATCTTTGAGTCTAGCTTGTTCTAAACCTTTCTGTATTCCCCAACCAATATTTCTTTCATTTTCTTTTAGCTTGTCTTGCAACTGGATTGTTGTTTGATCCCTTTGTTCAATCATAGTTGTTAAATTACCTACAAAATACATATTAGCTGATACTATAGCACCCATTGTTCCTGCTAATTCTGTAGCGAACTCTCCTTCCTTGAGTTTCTTTCCATCTATGATAACTTTATGCCTTTTAATCGTTCCTTCTCCTCTTGGATGAATTTCTTGTTTCAAGACTGCTCTTCGCTTTTTGCTGAAAAAGTAATCCGACGGGGGGATTTCATCTCTTGAAATCGGCTCTAGTTCATTGACATATAAAACTCCTTCATGAGGAGTTCCGAAAGTAGACTGTAATGAAGTTAAAGAGGTGATAGGACTACCAAGTTCTTTTGAAGCAGTTCCTCCAATCTTTTCTGGAACATCATCAAGAATTATTGGACTTGTTTCCAGTCCTTTTCCTTTCTCTGTCCCTGGTTCTTTTATCTAAGAACCCTATGTGTTTTGAGGAGGTATTTCATAATCCTTCAACTTATCTTTGTCATTTTCTTTACCCTGAGTATTTGTTTCAAACCCTGGAGGGGTTTCTTCCTGCTCTGGCGATGAGGTCGGAATTTCACCCTGTAAAATTTTAGGTAGGCAGCTTCACCTATGACTTTGAAAAGATGCAAATCCAGCCTGTGAATCAGGTGTCAAGGCCTAAACTCTACTCAACACTTCTTCATAAGACCTAACATCTTTGAAGATATCATCATAAACAGAAACTTCATGTTCATATTCTTTTAAATTACAATGTATGTAATGCCTACTAATTATTTGGTAGGGGTCATGTTTTCTGTGCTCAATGTTTACTAACTTTACTTCCTCCAATGACTCAACCTCTGCCTTAGAATGGCCTAAATTTAATAAAGTAAATTTCCCGACATGAATAGGGAAAGATGGCCATGTTTTTTTCTGCAGTGCTTTTAATTCTAACCCAATACCACCCTTGGCTAATTAATGAGCTACTTCTCTGCATATCAATCTGTCTGGTAAGAATTTCGGGAGTGTGTGAGGAGGAATGGAACAACCATAGACCCTCACATAGGAAAAATTTTCCTCAATAAACCAGTCGGCAACAGATTTAAGACTTTCTATAATTGCATTAGAAATGCCAGGGGGTTCGTATCCAAAAAATAATTTGTGCATAGGAATAATGACAAAATGACAAACTTCATAAAATGATTCTTTAGCATTTTCTTCCCAGAGGGGTGAATGGTATTTATGAACAGGCTCTAGGCAGGAAACACTCCAACTCCAATTCATTAATGGAAATGGGGTCATAAAACAGATAGCATCCATAATATATGCAGACATATAAAAAGACATTGGTTGTCCCTTTGACTTGGTTTCTTTATACTTTAAAATTTCTTGTGTTAGGTTATCCGATAAAATTTTATGCCAGTTAAAACCATTTCCATTTCCAACTTCTTCTAAGAAGGGTACCCAGTCTGCATGAAAGTGACAGGGATCTTTTCTTCCGAAAAGTCTGCATAACATCATGGCTACATAAACCATATATTCGTTTAAGGACGCTGTGGCATAAATCCCATGAGAATCAGCCCTAAACTTTGCTTCAGACCTCGCCCATCCTTTAATCATGTCAGGGTATGTCTGGTCTACCTCAATACATTCTTTTCTCTGAAATTCATCATTAAAGGTGTGTTTATAATTTGGTGATAGTTTATACATTACTTGAATGTGCTCGGGCCGAAATGAGCCGACGATAGCCCCTTGCTCGTTCTGAATACTCCTTGTCGGGATATCTACCTTATCCAGAGCCCAGTCGACCATCTCAGTATATGCCACCAGCCTCGGACGCGCAACAATCTTATGAAGTTCAGACTCAACAATATCCTGTAGATGATTTTCAGAATCAGGGTCGACATACTTTAGTTCGTCCTCCAGTAACTCGGAAATTCCAGTCCATGATTTGATGGAGTGTATGGCGTGTGGCGTAGTATCTGAAATAATATCACCTTCCTGTGGTTATTCGTATTTCTTCTGCGCTTTTTTAGGTGCCATAGCTCTGCGTTTGAATTGAGAACCTGTCACAGAAAGTGGATGAATAAGCTCAACTTTAGAATGAAAACACAGACGTTTCGAACGTTTACTTCGAATATATGATAAAAATATTGAGATTTGTACATCTGTTACGAAGTTAAAGCTCTTAATGCAAAAGATATTTTCGGAGATATGCATTTAATGTCCGTACTTAGGCTTTCTCGGTATTTTCAAAAATAGAAACTTACTTAATCGGACAACGACTCATTAATAAACATTCAAAGAAAGATTAAATTTAATCCTATTTTGGAAAGAGGATTTATTAGTATTAAGTATGAATTAAATCTGAAAAAATCTCTTTTCGGGGTTTCAGAAGTTGTGATGTCGAAAGGTATGTCATCGAAGAAACCCGATCGCCGAAATCGCGAAATAACGATGTTTTATTTAAGACTTAAACATTTTTAGTATGTTAATTAATCGAGATTAGACCCTCTCGATATTTCATTAATTGGAAATCCGGAAATCGGGATTTCGGGAAACCTGATGACATGAGACGTGCTCTCACAGAATCACGAATCCCGAAATCGCGATGGCGCGTTTCTTTTAATCATGATTTAACTTATCTTAATTAACTAAGTAATCAAGATTAAGGTCAAAATAGAATTAGTTTAGTTTTATCGTAAACTGTGGATCGAGGTTTCGTAAATCGGGAATTCGAGAAACACAATGACAAGATATATGATCTTATTGAACCGCGAATCCCGATATCGCGACGTGATTATCTTAATCTTTAAACTTTATTAAAAGAGAATTAAGTAATTTGTGTTTTGATTAAGTCTTGATTATTGGGAGATCGGGGATCGGGGTTTCGCAATTCGATTTGCATCAAAAATTTGTTTACGGAAAACCCCGAATCCCAATTTCTTTAACGTTTGAATGAAAAACTCGCGAATTTAAAATTATATTCCTTTTAAATAATTTTTCGAAGAGTGTTGGAAAACTTATATTTTTGTAAACTTTTATCTGTTCTTTATTAAAAAATAATCAATAAAAGGTATTGGGAATTTAGAATTGACGAAATTCTTGTTTTAGGAAAGTCGAAAACTTAAAGACTCAAAAAACAAAAATCTTGGCCTTAAGGATAAAAAAATTTAAGATCTGTTTCAACATAGGCTCCAACTGGGGACCTCGTCTCCCTGCGAGACGAGGAGAACATGTAGACTTAGTGCCTTCATTGGGTAAATGGTGTCAATGGTTTATCACTGATAAACTGTTAAAGAAGAGAGAAAAAGAGATTTTATAAAACCTGTGAAAACCTTTTCAAAACTTTTTATTTGCTTTAAACTCAGTTGTAATCTTCTTCATAATATTCTCTTTCTCNATCTTCTTCATAATATTCTTTTTCTCGTTCTAAATTCAAGTTAATATTAAGATGATTAAAACAATCTTAGGAAACTCAACAGATTTGTAAATTTCAGCTTGCATCAATCGAAATAAAATTTTTTAAGTTTTTTAATTTTTTATTAGGGAGCTCTATTTTGACTTCAGATGAGTATCCAATTTTGAAAAATTGATTACTAGAATAGAGTTATAGATAAGTATGACAAACTTACAGACACCTCAGATATTGCTTCACTGCCAGTGGGCCTGTTCAGTACCCCGGTGAAGTTATCTGCCCCTTTTTACTGAATTTCCTTTCACCGCTTCGAGTGCAAATTTTATGCTCAGATATTGCTTCACTGCCAGCAGGCCTGTTCAGTACCCCAGTGAAGTTATCTGTTTCTTTTATATTTAGACGAGGGAAATCATTTAAATGAATTTCCTTTCATCGTCTCTGGGACTAGATGGGGGAAATCAAATATGAATTTCCTTTCACCATCTGTCATATAGTTAGCTTGTGTATACGAAGCAAGGGCAATCGGTGATACTTAATATATCAGGGATGATTATCTGTGTAAAAATTTATAATAGAGGTTTGTCATATTGTTTTTTATTATTCTAGACCAATTTTTCTCAACTTTCAAAACCCCTCAGTCTATAGAGAAAAAGGGAAAAATTATTTTCAGGGGTTTTCTTTTGAGCAAGCTTAAAACCTCAGACAAACTGTTAAGAAACTTAAGATAGTTAAAATCAACTCAAACATAACCAGTTTTAGTCAGAGAATAAGAACTATGAAAATTGACCTTACTGAATTTAATCATTTGTTGATTTTCAAGCTTAATACATAATCTCTCCTACTCTGATAAGAAAGTCCGAAATCATGAAAGACGGTATCGATGGTATTAAAGGAGATGTTCAACAATCTGTAAGCCGGAAACCTAAGTTATGATTTCAAAAACAACTCTTTGGACTTTTCTTCTTATTTATATATATATATATATATATATTTTTTTTTTTTTTGGCATAAAAACTTAACTAATTTTTTAATTTAATTTTAATTTATTTACAAAATGAGAAGGGGTTTTCAAAAAATGAAAAACAAAGCGGTATATACAATGAGATTTTTTGTGAATTAATTATTCCATATAATGCTTTAAAAAATGCCCATTAACAGGGGCGTTCAAGATCTTACCATCCAAATTTTCAAGCAGAAAATAATTTTTTCCTTCAGAAGATGCTACCTTAAATGGTCCATACCAAATATGATCGAGTTTACCATTTTTTCCTGAATCCTCCTTTCGAGCATCCCACCTCAAAACCAGATCCCCTGGGAGAAAGTTCCTGTCCTTGGCTTTACGATCAAATAATATCTTCATGTCATCATGATACTTCTGCATATTTTCATCCACTACATCCCTGTGCTGCTGAACTTCAATCAGCTGGTTTATCCTTCTTGTGAGAGGATTTGGTTCTTCCTTCTCATCCTGCCATAGTTTCATCACAGGAAGTGCTAGGTTTATGGGCAACACTATGTCAGTTACATATACCATTTGAAAGGGAGAAGTACCGATAGACTTCTTTGTGCCTATCTGATTTGCCCACAGAGCATATTTTAAGTGCAAATGCCAAGATTTTTTATTTTCATTTAAGACTTTCTTGATTATACTGATCAAGCTCTTGTTAGAAGATTCTGCTAGACCATTTCCCTGCGGGTAGTATGCTGTGGAATGTCCCAATACAATATTATATTTCTGGCAAAAATTGACCATTTCCATAGACTTAAAAGCCTGCGCATTGTCTGTGACTATATTTCTAGGACAACCAAATCTAGACAAGATATTTTCTTCCAAAAAGTCTATAACTATTGAATCAATGGCCTTCGTTGTTGGGATAGCTTCCACCCATTTGGTGAAATAGCCTGTAGCGGTAAGAATCCATCTATGTTGGGCACTTGAATGAGGATTTATCTCACCTATGAAATCAAGTCCCCATTGCTGAAAAGGGGCTTTTGTCTTGACTGGGACTAATGGCATCGCTGGTAGCTTATGTTTTCCTGCAAAGAATTGACAGGGGCTGCAAGCTCGTACCTTAGCATTGACATCTGGGAAAAGTTTAGGCCAGTAATAACCAGCTCTCAGGATTTTATATGCTGTAGCTCTCCAAGCATGGTGCCCTCCACATACTCCTTCATGAAATTGATTTATAACTTCCTCTATTTCTGATTCGACCAGACAAACTAAGAGGAAACCAAGCGGGTCTTTCCAGTATAATCGTTTCTCAGAAATGCAGTATTTAACTGCATGCAGTTTCAACGTTCTAGCTTTGAATGGAGACAAGTCAGCTGGACATTTCAAAGTTAATAAGTATGTTACTATATCCTTGTACCAATTCGACGACGAAAATTTCTCCTCGATCCTGTTTTCGACTATTTGGTCATCAAGTTCATTCACGTCTATCCATCCTTCTTCCTCCTGAGCACTGTTTATCCCAAGAGCCCTGAAATTGGATTCAGCTAAAAGTTTAGCTAAATCCTGTCCTTTTATCAATTTGGTCGGTTTAACCTCCAAGTCGAACTCTTGAATTTTTGCAAGCCATCTTCCTCTTTTACCATCACTGTCTGCTTGAACCAAGATATCTTTTACAACACTAGTGGGTACATATGCAATCACTTTAGAATGTAACACATAAGTTCTGCAATCTTTCAATGCTTTTACCATAGCATAAGCTTGCTTTTCCATTATATTGTATTTAAGTTCAACATCTTGGAGGCTTTTACTAAAGAAGGCTATCGGTTGTTTGAAACCTTCTTCGTTCTCCTGAAGGAGTACAGTAGAAAGCATGTGTTCAGAGGCAAATGAAAAAATAAGAAAATCTTTGAGATAATCAGGACTCGCTAGTACTGGTGCCTCACTTATAACTTTTTTAATATGGGCGAAGGATGCCTTAGATTCTGTTGTCCATTTTACTTCACTGTTTTTTCTAAGCATATCTGTAATCAGTTTAACAATTTCAGCGAAGTTAGGAATAAATCTTCTCAATAAATTTTTCCTAAAAATGATTGAATTTCTTTAACATTCCTAGGAATAACTATTGTATCTATAGCCTCTACTCTTTTAGGATCAATCCTGATTCCATCTCGAGATACGATATGACCCAACAACTTGCCTTCCTGCATAGCGAAATGAGACTTTTAGGATTTAAGGATAGACCAAACTTGCGACATTTTTCAAATGTTTGTTTGAGATGAATCATATGGTCTTCATCAGATTTTGAAAAAACAGTAAGATCATCCAAATAGATGACTACAAAAGTGTCTCGTTCATCGACGAAAGAAATATCCATTGCGCGTTGAAAAGTAGCTTCTGCATTCATTAGTCCAAACGACATTTTATCATACATAAACGTGCCCCAAGGAGTAGTAAATGCAGTTTTTTCTTTGTCAAGATCACTGATAGCAATCTGATTATAACCTGAAAATCCGTCAATCATTGACATTCTATTAGCCCCTACTACTTTTTCAAGAACATGGTCCATTTTAGGTAGAGGATAATTATCTTTAAGAGAAGATTTATTAAGATTCCTGAAATCAACACATAATCTGATTTCCCCATTTTTCTTTCTAACTGGGACCAGATTAGCTACCCAATCATAATATCTTAGGGGTACAATTATCTTAGCATCAAGAAGTTTTTTAACTTCTCATTCGATAATAGGTAATAAAATAGGGTTAAATTGTCGGAGTTTTTGTTTGAAAGGTTTGACACCTGGTTTGAGAGGTATTTTATGTTCAATTACAGAAGTGTCATATGTTTTCAATTCTTCGTATGACCATGAGAAAACATCTTTATATTTTCTTAACAACTCCATGTATTTGTTTTTGTTTTCTGTTGATAAATATTTGGATAGTTTAACCATTCGGGGGTTATCTTCAGTTCCTATATTACAATCTTCAACCTCCTCTGGTTGGGGTTGTAGAGTAGTTTTAGAAGGGATGTCATTTTGATTAAAAAGTCTTTCCAAAGGGATTAGACCCTTGGGGATTTGGTTGTTCTTGAGAACAAGCATTCGGTGGTTTGCAATTTTATCATGAAATTCTTTAGAATCCTCACCTTCTTGCATGATCCAAATATGATCATTTTGATTTTCCTGATCGGTATGTGTTTCTGCAAATTCATCTAAAGATTCTAGAATTTTTTGAAGCTGCTCATCGTCTTCAAAAACCTGCCAATGTTGTATATTATTTGGTATTGAAGGGTGATGTCTCATTTGTATATGATATTTTAAATTAAAAGCAGTCAGGGATGTAAAAGTTGATGCAGCTTTGGCTAAAGCATCAACTTGTTGATTCTCGGATCTTGGGACGAAATGAAAATTCATAGAAGTGAAGAAGTTCTCGATTAAATCCGAGACACAATTCCTATAGGACCGTAATCTAGGAGGCTTAGCCTGATATTTCCGATTCACTTGTTTTATAATTAACTCCGCATCACCAAATACTTCGAGTTTCTTAATCTTCATCTTTCTAGCAACTTCTAGTCCTAGTACTAAAGTTTCATATTCACATACATTATTTGTACAATCTATATACCACTGGAGCCTATATGAAAAATGAATAACAAATTTATCATCGGGAGCGATAAGAAGTGCTCCTGCCCCAACTCCGAGATAGGAGGAAGCACCATCAAAATACATTTTCCATACACCAGTACTATATACATTTTTCTTTATTTCTTTTTTTTTCAATTTTTTCTTCTGTACATTCATCATCTACATCTACTTCAAAATCATCATCTAAAGATAATATACAATTTCCTAAATCTTGGTCGGCAATATACACTGGATGATTGTTAGGGTTTTTTGGGTCACTTACAGTAAATGCTAACCTAGTCTCTCTGTAAAGACGAGTGAATTGGCCTCCGAAAACTGGAATTGTAGCATAAGTCATATCTAGCTAAAGGGATCCTCCAATCTTAGCACCCCATGATATAGATAATAGCATACCATACTTTGGGGGAATGTCAGCGACTACTACATCCATAAGAATACTTTTAGCAGGTATCTGAGCCAAACCTACTACCAGGTCTTTAATCATACCTATGCATTTTACTTTCCTTGAATCAAAAGAATATAAATCACCATAGGGTCTTGTGATTTCGAGACCAAGTTTTTCCATTATTTCCTTTGGCATAACATTGTGGGAAGCTCCGGAATCCAACATACAATTATGGAGAAGGTGATCAAACAGGGTTAATGTAATATAAAAAGGAGCCACTGTGTCTCTAGCACCTTCGACGTGTGGACCGAAGACTAAGATAGGTTTGTCATCCTCTAAGTTGATGGCGTCGGCCTGGCTTTCATCTTCGGAAAAATTAATCATTTTAGCGATTTGTTTTCTGTATACAGGATTTTTAGCTAACTCAACAAGGGGAATAGGAATTTTGATTTTATTTATTTTGTTTTCCAAATTGAAGTTTCCTAGAACTTTGTCATTTTCGATGTTTGAGGCTTCCATACTTTTCTTTTCAGTTTTACGTTGAGATGTGACCTTGTTTTCTTTTATAGGAGTTTGTGTCTTCACAGGGAGTGTTCCTACTGGTTTTGACTTTACATGTTGTGTATCAACTGTGTTTCTTTTTGCAGACTGTTTATCTGCAACTTTTGGAGTCACCTCATCGGTTTCGTTTCTTGGCAAATTCTTTTTGGTCGGAACATTTGGGAGATTTTTATTTCTTGGTCTCAAATTATATTTTCCCTGTAGTTCAGCAATAATATCATCTACAATATTTTGATATGTGAAATCATCAGAAATATTATTGTTAACCTGTTCTTCCGATGTACTTTCTTTATTTAAAGATGCTTCGTAATCCTGTCTAGATAAATAAGGGGATTTATTATCATCACCAAGGTTACTAATATCTTCATTGATTTCTTCAAAATCTCCTAAATCTTCCTCTCCGATGTAGTTTTCACTTTTAAAAGGTGTTTGAATTTTTTGATCTTCATTTTTAATTATTTTCTGTGGTCCTTGAGGTTCAGGATTTCTTCGAAAATATTTTCTAGGGAAATTATCTATTTTCAATTTCTCTAGTTCCATTTTCGAGACCTTGTTTGAAAGTTCTCGAATGACCCTAGCCATCTCTTCTATTCTATCTCCAGAGGATTTTCCTGACCCTGAAGGTCCACCTTGCTCTTTAAATTTTTTATTTTCTTTGTTTCCAGTTTCAGTCTTTGCTTTAAGCTTCCCTGATGCCATCATATTGGATTCGATTTCAACTGCATCATCCTACATTTTAGAGAGATCTATTGATCTCCTTTCTCTCAATAGTAAAGCAAAGTCGGGATCAAAAGCGCCAGCAAAATTCACTTTTGCTGCAGGTTGTGAGGGTTTAACTTCAACTGGAATTTTATTGTACAATTTATTGAACCTCTGTGTGAATTCTAAAACTGATTCATAGTTTTTCTTCCTGAGGGCTCCGAATTCAGTCAAGTAGTAGAGTTGATCTTTCATCTCTCCCCATTGTCTAATAAATGCACTTTCAAGTTCTTCATAGGATCTCAAAGATCCAACCGCTAGGGATCGGAACCAGGTCCTCACCTGTCCCTCGAAGGTTTGAACAAGGAGCCTAGAATAAACATCTTCATGTTCTATTCCGAGTATATCAGCAAATTGATCAAAAAAGTTTATATGTTCTTGGGCAGTCAAATCAACTTCCCCTGTAAATTTCGGAAGACTTTTCATATAGTTCTCATGAAGATCATGAAGAGGAACAAGAAGAATAATGGGAGCGTATCTTTCAACCACTTTAGCGAAAATTCCAGGAAGCGGTACTTGACCACCTCCAGGGGCACCGCCTCCAGCTCCAGCACCTCCTTATGCAACCATGGTTATATTTGGGACTAAAGTTTGGACAATGTGAGGAGAAGATTCTGGGAAATTTGCAGAAGAAACTTCAGGAAATGAGAAAGTATCAAATGAAGGGGGAAGTGAAAGTGATCTTTCAAGAGTTTCCAATGAGTTTGATTTTGTAAAGTTAGGCTGATCTATAGTATATGTAGATAAAAAGATTTGTTTAAGTGATTTTCGTGATTTTAAATTTTTTTCCGGATCAGAGACTGGCGAGGTCTGTTTACTATCCGGGTTTTTTCTGGTGTTCTTACGGCTACTAGCCAGTTTATTTAGTGTGGAGTCGCCAAGTGAAAAATATTTTAGCCTTAGAAGGTTTTCTGTTCTTGTTCACTATCAACAACAAAAAATGTCAATGTCATTCTTCCCAGGGAAATAATTCGTTTCTTCGTTCCCCGACAACGCTGCCAAAAAGATGTTGTTCCTGAGTTTATGTTTTAAGTCTATAAAA
>SNQJ01S0070279.1:0-15143 GCA_010110895.2 Picea sitchensis | reverse complement strand
TAAACTGTCCAATGAGGCCTTTCTCTGCCAGATTCAATGCTGCTTTACACGTCTCTGCTTCCGGCAAGGCCACTGAGGGGATTGAGGCCATTTTCTTTACGAATTTCTGCTGGCTTGCAGAGGGCGGGCGCTTTGGACCGGCTGCTAACATTGATTTGAATGCTAACACCTCCGGGGGCGGGCCTGGATCCCCAGGACCTTCCATCGCACGAAGCAGAGGAGCCAAAACCTATGGTCGCAGGGCCGCAAGGGCAGACTGAGACGGCCTGTAGCTCAGACGCGGGTTCCCATTAGTGTAGGTTAGTGTATTGTCCTCAATCATGATTTAACTTATCTTAATTAACTAAGTAATCAAGATTAATGTCAAAACATAATTAGTTTAGTTTTATTATAAACTGTGGATCGGGGTTTTGTAAATCGGGAATTCGGGAAACACGATGACAAGATATATGATCTTATTGAACCGCGATTCCCGATATCGCGACGTGATTATCTTAATCTTTAAACTTTCTTAAAAGAGAATTAAGTAATTTGCGTTTTGATTAAGTCTTGATTATCGGGAGATCGGGGATCGGGGTTTCACAATTCGATTTGCATCAAAAATTTGTTTACGGAAAACCCTGAATCCCGATTTCTTTAACGTTTGAATGAAAAACTCGCGAATTTAAAATTATACTCCTTTTAAATAATTTTTCAAAGAGTGTTGGAAAACTTATATTTTTGTAAACTTTTATCCGTTCTTTATTAAAAAATAATCAATAAAAGTTATCGCGAATTTAGAATTGATGAAATTCTTGTTTTAGGAAAGCCGTAAACTTAAAGACTCAAAAAAAATAATCTAGGCCTTAAGGATAAAAAAATTTAAGATCTGTTTCAACACCTCCAAAGGAAATGTCCTCCATCATCAAGGTGCAATGCTCATCATAAAATGGTGCCCCAGATGTGGGGTCTAGCATCCATTATGTGGGAAAGGTCCTACAAAGACAAACAAGTACACCCTCCAAGGGTCCACAAGTCATATGAATCATGACAAGTAAGCCACATCTAATAAGAGAACCACCCAAACATGTGCATCAAACCCCCCATTTTCAAATTAAACAAATGCTCAAAGACCTTATAAATTTTTCCTAATTTAGGTATGGGAAGGGTGTCATGGCGCCCTATTGGGAAGGACAATCCCTAAGTCAAAGGATGTTTCCCAAGAAGATCCCATCTAAGTCATTAATGAATATGATATGGACTAGGGAAAGAATTCTAGGTACGAGGTCTTGACATACAAGGGTTTGTATTGTCTCATTTATTGGTACCTTTGTAGAGGGTGTGTCGCCCTTCATCCGTGATGTAATATTTTTCCAGGCCCTTTATTGCCATCAATTGATTATGGTCCAAAACATTGAGTACTATGTGCAATGGAAATTAAATAGTACTGTAGTACCACTTGAAGTTAGAAACACATAGAGTGCCATATGCAATGGAAAGTAAGAAACACCGCAAAATGCATTTCCCCAACAAGTGGGACATTTATTAGTTATAATTTAGAAGTTCCTTGATTTTATGGAGTAGCAGTTGATTGCTCTCAGGACCTTAGGGAGAGCATCTGGAAGGATAGTGATTGGATTTTAGCTTTTTACGGCTACAACACCTTTGGGCCTTTAGTCCCTTCTTCCCATGAAATCAAGTACAATCCCTTCTTGGGTCAATGAGCTCGGAAACCCAAAAGATGAGGAAATAGAGGGGAAGAAGTGTGGAAAGTGGTAAGTATGAGCAGGAATGGTACGATGACCCTTCAAGAAACCACCTAGTAGCAACCCTTTTCTCGAGGGTGACCTACTTACTAGGAATGTTGGAATACTTAGAGGGGGGGGGTGAATAAATATTATGCATTAATTTACCACTTTTATTCAAAACATATAATCATTAACTTTATCAACAATATATCATCAGTAGTACCAATAAACAAAGCATAATAAATAACCAAAAATATGCATTACACTGGAATGTACGTGAAAACCCAAATGGGAGAAAACCACACAATGCTTTCTTGTATGTCAAAGATTACATTCATAGGAAGCACCAACTTCCAAATTCTCTAGCAACAACTGGAAGGAGGCACCAACCCCCTAATTTATAGGAACCAACCTGAAGGAGGCTCCAAATCCTTGAATTCTCTAACTACAATTGGAAGGAGACTACGACCCCTTGATTTATAGGCACCAACCTTAAGGAATCTCCAATTCCATGAGTTCTCCGGGACCAACCGAAAGGAGGCTACAACCCCCTTTCCTTGCCCTCTTCTGCAGCCTTGAAATATAAGTGTAGACTCAAGCTGTCACTACCACTGATCAACCTGTAACTACCACTTCACTGATACATCAACCTGTCACTGTCACTGTCACATCAACCTGTAACTGATTGGGTGTAGGTCTATTTTGAGAATGAAGTTTATTTTGGGCACAGACCTATTTTTGGAGAAAAGATCTATTTTGGGAAAGACTTATTTTTAGAAAGGAAGACCTAATTTTAGAGCGCGCGTAACAGGTGGCAAGAAATCATCATGCAAGAGGAAAAGTAACATGGCGCACATGAAGACAAGCCTAACCATAATAAGGTTAGGGTTTTGGACAATATTGTAATGACTACAAGCCGATAAAATAATATAAATAAGGACCTAGGAGGTCTAAGATAGAGAGATAGATATGAACAAATGTGAGATAGGGAGATATATAGGAGAGGTCATTTAAGATAATAACAAAGAGAGTTGATTATTATGAATTTTGTAAGATGTTGAGGATAATAAGTCTTGTAGAAGATTCGAGTAGGGTAGTTCTTAGGGGTTAGGTCACATGATGAGGATCCTGGTGTGATCTAGTCAGCCTCACACATGGTTCTTACCCTCACTCTTGATTGTATTGTAACTGAAGATGTAATGCGCGCAACACAATATTTTGCAGCAGATTAAATAAAAGAGCATAGAAGCTAGATCTTTGTGGACATAGCCCTAGGAGGGGGTGAACCATGGTAAACCTTGTGTTTTGTGTGGTTTTTAATGAATATTTACTTTATGTTGATCATTAGCTATGAATGAATGGTTAAACTAGATATATCAACATGCATGCATAGGTTTAAAGATGAATAAATCATAGAAGTACTTGAATAATTAACAAGGATAATGCATAAGGAAGAAAGAACACAATCAAAGACCCCCACTCACTCCTATACTGCAAACACTTGAGTATTGCAGTCACCCATGAAAGCTATCTCAGGTGAAACTGCGTTGTGCACCCTGTGCGCAATGTTGCCTTCTGGTTTACTAGGAGGGCCGATAGTTTTTGAGGGTTTTGTTGGAAACCTATTTGAGATCAAAACCCGGGTCAACCCAAGAAGAAGTAGGAAAGAAACAACTAACAAATGGTTCCTTTGACGGATGTAATTGCACAGGATTGAGTGGACAGGATCCATGGAAGAAACACATAGAATATGAAAGTATATAAGGGAATGTTTAGGCCATGGAATCCAACGAAGGAGGAGATTGAAAGATGACTAGAAACAAAGGAACTTGAGTTTATGCATAAGGACAACATAAACCCTAAGTTAACACCACACAAATATCTCGACAAATACATGCTTAGCGACTTTCATGAGGTATTTTTATGTGATTTCCTGCATTTGTTGCAGGAGTGATGATTGAGGTTAAATGACAACCACCCTACAAATCAAATTAGATAGCTGGAGTGGAATCCTGTGGATATCGCACAACTACAACAAGTTAATAACAAATTTACGCACAAAGTAGATTTCTGGTCAGACAATATTGTTGCAAGGTTTATCACCGAATTTTCTGTAGATACCACGAAGTATTACACTGCAGCAGAGAAAGATTTTCTAAAAGGACCCAGAGGTAGGTACATCAGATCACTATATACTTCAATCAAGATTTTACTATATGACAATGGTGTGATTACCATGGAATCATACAACTAAACTTCCCTGCGTGCATGGGGGAATGGGGGAAGCACTCACAAGAGTTTGAGATATGGAAGAGGAGATGGATAATGGAAAGAAGAAGGAGGCCATTGAACCAATCATGAAGGAATAAGACCATATAAAGTAAATAATGGAAAAAGATGGAAAGACGCGCAAAAAGGTATCCTACCAATATAAAATGAAAAACAAGAAGAGAGACATAACCGACAAAAAGGGATTGGCAAGCGATGAAGAGGAGGTAGAGGATCTCTGGGCTGTGGAGTAGATTGAGGAAATCCTACGCACAACGTATGAAAGGAAAACAAGAGGTCCATGGTCAAGAACATAAGGCATAACTCCAATCCATATCATCGTCAATGTGGAACCTACAACCCCATGTGTGACTAACACACCAGAAATAACATCGACATTTAGACAACCGAATTTTAGTGGAAGAAAAACAATAGGACATGGATCCAATCAAGGAGAATCAATTGGGGGAGCCATTTCAAGAAGTAACAGTCAATTGTCTACACTACGCGTAGGCAGTAGTTCAACAAAATTCAAAATGGGAGGACATGATCCCATGATCGTATTACCAAAATTTCGGGAAGAGGCATCAGAGGAACCTGAAAAGAACTTATTCATATGTGAGAAGATATGGGAAGAAATGCAGATCATACATGAGGATACAAATCTCACGTAGTTAGATATCACACTAAGAGACAATGCACTGGACTGGTACATGAGCCTAGATGTAAACAATCCACAAGGAGTACCAAAGACTATCACAGACGTGAAAAAACTAATGTTAAACAAATTTCAGAAGCCAATCTCAGAAGACTAGTACATGAATGAAATGATTGAAATCAGGCAAAAACTAGGTGAGTCGGTTTGGGAGATTGATCAATGGTTCAAACCCCTGAAAGGTAAGTTGAAATGTGCAATTACTGACATGCAACATAGGCACTTATTTGTGAACTCACTATTACCACACTTGAAATATATGTTAAGACAATAGAAGTTCCAAACTCAGGCAGAGGCTCTGCAGACGAACTTACAACTGGAAGAGAACCAATATCAAAAGAAAAATCCAATGATAGAGGAGCTAAAGGATGATTTGAAGAATCTATCATTTCAACTTAACGAGAATAAGGGCAAAGAGAAAAGAGAAGTTGTTTGGTGTACCCTATGCAGGATAGAAGGACACCATAAGAACAAATGTCAAACTTTTGCGCCGTATATGGAAATAGGAGTAACAAACCCCTTGCAAACAAGAGGACCATGGTGTGAGATTTCTAAAATGCATGGGCATGATCCATATCATTTTCCAATGATGCAAAAGTATAAGTCAATACCCAAAAGTTCATATTGCAATTTTTTCAAATCAGCGGGTCATGATGATAAGGATTGTAGAATGATGGAGTTGATGAGAGAAAAAATTTAGATACTTATAGAGTGCAAGCATAAATGATGACATGACAAGCTGCACCTCATTTTAGCCAGGTACCACCACCATACAACAATTCATAGCAACAATACAACAATGTGCAACTGCAGTACAATACTGCGCAACCACAGTATAACCCTGCATAATATAACCAGGTACCCCAGTACACCGCACCACGAGGAGATCGAGGTGGATACAAAGGTGGAGGATGAGGTAGAGGAGGATTTGGATGAGGCAGAGGAACAATAGTGTTCCACAACTTCCAACAACTAGGACATCATGCAAGGGATTGTCCACTTCCACCAACGACATGTATGTACTGTCGCAACAGATCATGACACAAAAGACTGTCCAAAACTCTTGGGAAAGATCCAAGAAAAAAGGAAACAGAACAACCAAAATGTCTAGTGGATCTTTACAGAAGCCAGATATGATGGGAGAAACATCAATATAGTCACTCGAAGAGGATCCAAGACAGGAACTAATGCAACAAAAAAAGATCCAACTCAACACCAATGGGTTAAGAAGAACACTGAGCCACATAACTAGTTTGATGCACAGAAATAAAAGGAGACATTTAAGGAGGCCATACAAGAGTTTATCAAGTAGAATTTTTCATCTACATCAATCGCGTAGCAAACTCAAAACCCACCAATGTACGAGATACCATTCTCAATGGACCATACCAATAAAGGAAAACCTCTAGAGCAATTAAGTACCATAAAGACTTTTATGCAATCATGCGTTAAGTTATTGAATGATCCATCATCTGTTAAAATATTACAAAATATACTAGAAATATGCAACACAGAGGTAGAAGGGAAGTTAGACCAGAAAATAGTCAATCATATCCATACAAGAATAAGGACAAGTAGATAATTCAGACTAAATACTAATATTGGGGATTTCAACATGGGAGATATTATACTAGAATTTGCCTCTGATGTAAATGTCTTACCTAAGAAGAGATGGTAGTGTATGGGAGAACCCACACTAGGCTATTCACCTGTCCATTTGAAAGTAGAAAATCAACACAAAGTGTTACCAATTGGAAGGCTTAAAGGTGTGACAATAGATTTGGATGGAGTGCGCACTAAAGAAAATTTTGAAGTAATAGAGATATTAGATGGCACAACACCTTACCCAACATTGATTGGATTGGATTGGGAATTTGATAATCAATCTATAATCAAACCGAAGTCAAGAAAAATGACCTTTGAATAAGGCAAATATAGAGTCAAATCACCATTGGATCCTTTAGAAGGAGAAAGGTTTGTAGAGGCCACTTGTTTGGATCTGGAATAAATAAACCAGTTGTATAGAACCACCACACGAGAAGAGGATTATGTTAACCCAACTGCATATGGGGTATTTAGATGGAGAAGCATTACATCATGTGATTTTGACTCAGACATAGGTTTGGAGAATTGGCAACAACGATTACATGAAGTTTCCACAAGGAGGTGCGTAAGAATAGGTCACACAATAAGATGGGTTGGTACAAATATAAGAGAACCTCCCAGTTTTCATGGGCTAAATGACTTAGAGGAATTCTTGACAAGATATGAAGAGGAAGTGTTATAAAATTAGAGGCTCTTATCCCTAGATATTTCACTCAAGGAAACACTTGCAAGATGGTGGGATGCGCACAAAGAAACAATTCAGGACTGGTATCAGTGTAAACGACTACTGCGCATTAGATTTGGTGCAAAACATGGGAGCAATAGAATGCATGGTATGATGGGAAAGGAACACCCATGGAATGCTTGGAGAAGTGCATGACACAATAGAGGATGCCACCACCATAGGAATGACCTCATCACTTTATCCATACATTGGAAGGGATCCTAGGGAACTGGTACATAGACCGAGAGATGCGCATAGGCACTACAGAATGGAAAAGATTACAACAATATTTTGTAGTAACCTTCTCATTTGAACATGAGAACCCCAACATTGATTTAGCGCTGAAGCTGATACGAGGAGTGATATTTTTTGATGAACCAGAGGTTGAAATCATGAAATAATATCAACAAGATAACAGACAAACAATTAAAGAATTACTCTCATGCTATCACGTCGAAGAGGAAACACCAGATGAAGATGACTCGCACAACATTCAGATTACAGAAATTGAAGGAGAGATATAGGTGGAAGGTCCATCTATGGAGTCAAAAGTATTTGTTGTACCAATCAAAGTTAAGAAAGTCAACATTGGGACAAATGACAATCCTAAAATGGCAAGTATTGGAGACTATTGGGATGAACAAACATTAGAAAGAATAACAAAGTTACCGTGCGAATAGAGTGACTTGTTTCCAACAACCTTTATAGATATAAAAGGCATAGCAGGGGAGCCAGGCGAGATGAAGATACCCCTCAAACCTAAGGCTATACTTGTCAGGAAAAGACCTTACAGACTGAATCCAGTGTATAAGAAAAAAGTGAAAGTAGAAATTGACTTAATGTTGGAAGCTGGTATCATAAAACTAGTAGAGGAATATGAATGGATAAGTCCCATGGTAGTCCAAGTAAAGAAGCAAGGGGGGATAAGGATCTATTTAGATTCGAGGAAACTCAATGATGCTTGCTTACATGACCCTTTCCCTACCCCCTTCACAGATGAAGTCTTATAAAATGTGGGAGGTCAGGAAGCATACTCATTCAAAAATGTATTCTTAGGTTACCATCTGATCAAAATAGCTTGAGAGGATAGGTATAAGACTACACTTGCTACATAATGGGGATCCTACCAATATACAATCATTCCCTTTGGAATGAAGAATGCACCAACCATTTTTTCAAGAGTNAAAAATGTATTCTTAGGTTACCATCTGATCAAAATAGCTTGAGAGGATAGGTATAAGACTACACTTGCTACATAATGGGGATCCTACCAATATACAATCATTCCCTTTGGAATGAAGAATGCACCAACCATTTTTTCAAGAGTAGTCATAGATGCTTTTAAGGAATTCATACATCAGTTTCTAGAAGTATATCTGGATGACTGGAATGCATATAGTCTATTAAAGGACCATGTAGAAGTGTTAAGACTAATGTTGGAAAGATGAAGGAAATGATAGATATCATTAAACATCAAGAAATGCGGTTTTGGAACACCTTTTGGGATATTGTTGGGACATATAGTGTGTAAACAAGGTTTACTAGTTGACACTGTTAAGATTGCAGTCATTGTAAATTTACCACCACCAAAGTCAGTGCGCCAGTTAAGAGAAACAATGGGACATACATGCTTTTACAAGAAGTTTATAAAGGGGTATGCACAAATTACTGCACCAATGGAAAAAATGTTAAAGAAGGACATCAAATTTTAGTGGAATGAGGACTGTTAGCAAGGATTGGACACTCTAAAGGAAAATATGGTGACAACACCTATATTAGTATTTCCAGATTGGGAAAAGACATTTCATGTGCACATAGATGCATCAACCATAGTGCTTGGAGAAATTCTGGTGCAACCAAGAGCAGGGAAATTAGACCATCCTATAACATTTGCAAGAAGAAAGTTGTCAGAAACAAAACAGAATTACAACACCACAGAAAGAGAAGGCCTAGCCATGGTATATGCACTTCAAAAATTTAGGCATTATTTACTGGGTAAACACTTTAAAATGTTCACAGACCATTATGCCCTCAAATATCTAGTCACCATGCAAGTGTTGGGGGGGGGGAGGATACATAGATGGCTATAATTATTCCAATAATTCGATTTCAAATTCATAGTCAAACCAGGGAATTTGAATGTAGGACTTGATCACTTGTCAAGGGTAACCAATGGAGAAGAACCTACTAACTTGGAAGACAACTTCCATGATGCACAATTATTTTCAATACATGTAGCTGATAAATACTTTGCTCATATTATTGAATACTTAAGTACATGGGTTGCACCATAGGAATTTAACACTGTGCAAAAGAAAAACCTGGTAGTCAGAGCTATAGACTATCAACTCATTGCAGGTCATTTATGTAATATGGGCACATATAGCATTTTGAAAAGGTGTGTGTTGGAACATGAATGACCCAGAATTTTGGCAGAATCTCATGAAGGTATAGATGGAGGACACTATGCAGGAAAAACTATTGCGCATAATGTATCACGCGCGAGATTATGGTGGCCAACAATCCATAAATATGCCAAGGAATATTGCCATAAATGTGATGTCTGTCAGAGGGTTGGAAAACCCAATAGAAGGGATGAGATTCCCCTAAGACCATAAGTGACTCTGCAGGTATTTGACAAATGGGAAATAGACTTTGTTGGACCCATTAATCCACCAACAAAAATTTCACGAGCTAGATATATCATTACTACGACTGAATACTTAACAAGATGGGAAGAAACAACACTAGTCAAAGATTGTAGCGCAGAGACAACAACACACTTATTCTTTAAGCAAGTGATCACCATATTTGGATGTCCTAGGATATTGATGAGTGAACAAGGCACTCATTTTATTAAAAATACCATCATGGCGATGACTAAGGAGTTTGAATTCTATCACCAAAAGAGTACACCATATCATCCTCAGGAAAATGGAACAGTAGAAGCTTTCAATAAGACTTTGGAAAATGCATTAACTAAGATATGCAATGTTAACATGTATGATTGGGACTTGAAAATACCAGCAGTACTATGGGCATACAGGACCACATGCAAGAAGTTGACAAGACATACACCATGCATACTGTTGTATGGACAAGAAGAAATGGTGCCATTAGAATTTCGGGTACCCAGTCTGTGCGTAACAACAATTACCAACATGACATAAAGAGGTACAGTACATGAAAGTCTAAGCCAACTAATGGAAATGGAAGAAAAAATGTTTCTGGTAGGATTTCACCAAGAAGTGCAGAAGCAAGGGACAAATTCTGGCATGACAGACATATTAAAAAGAAGATATTTAAGGAGGGAGACCTAGTTCTTCTCTATGACAACAAATTTTTGTAACAGCCTGGTAAGTTTAGAATGCATTGTCTAGGGACATATGAAGTAAAGACTATCACATATGGGGGATCTGTACAACTAAAGGACCTGGGTCGAACATAACTGAAAGGAATGATCAAGGGTATTCGATTGAAACTGTATAGGGACAATCAACCTACTAACCCTTAAAAGTTACAACGCAACAAGAAAGTCATGTATATAGTGTACTATAGTAGATATTAGGACAAAAAAATGATAAAAATAAATTAAAAGGGGAAAAAGAAGAAAAAAGGAATACAAAAATAGAACTAGAAGAAAAACACAAAAAGAGGCAGAAGTTGACTAAACAACGGGAAATTGGAAAAAAATTCACACAACAATTACTGCGACAACATCAAAAGACAACATGCATGAAAAATTACACTCGACGCAAATGCACACAAAAAGTGAAAAACAATTATGACCGGGTCTATAAAGGGTGGAAAGAATGCATTAGTTCAATACTTAGTGATTTTTTTAGCACACAGAAAGATACAAAGTGCATTCCCTAGCTAGAACTTTATGAAGAATCAAGCGAGTGTGAAAACTAGATAGAATATGACACCACCAAAGTTTGGCGCTCCAGGCCAGTACATACGGGTTACTCGATAGGGCCAAAGGTGCAAGGAAAGAATGAGACAGCCCGAGAACGTGACCGAGCTTGAAGATGCCACCACTTCAGACATAAAGCCAATCAATCTGAAACATATTGAAGAGGAAACATTGACAGCACCGCAAGGGGAAGTAGCGAAGAGTTTCGAGACCCAGAATGGTATCTTGAACCCTAATCCTGAAATACCTGCTAAACCTGATGAAATGTCTGGTCAGCGACAGGGCCATGCTGGAGAAGAGGTGTTGGTCGAGGACATCACCAACCGGCCAGAATCCAAGAGGGAAGAAGAGGACATAGAAACAACAGAGGTAGGACCATCTGCTATTAGGCATAAAAGAAATGTGCAAGACGCCACGAAAATCATAATTCCATATCTCCCAGATGCAGTGGTTACTATGGATGATATGCTCTGAAAAGTACCAAAAATTAGGTACTCAGATCACAATGTGCGTGATGCGACCAAATTACCATATTTGGCCGAAGAAACCTACTTAGAAAACATAGGAGAAATTGGACCCCTAAGTAAATCGATAATGGAACCCGTGCAGTGGATAACATGGCTCTACAACTCTGACATAATGAACCTCTTGGATATATCATACTTTGAGCGTGGTAAAAATGTCGGGCTCCACGTCAAACAATTAGTATCCCAGGTACACAACGACATCCTTTGGATGGATAGGCCAGTATAGCTGGATGTGGCACTGATTTCCAAGATCATGGGATTACCTACAATCAACACACAACTAGAAGAGTACTTGAATAACAAGGCGCGCGAGAAGGAAATCACCAAGCTGGTAAAAACACAGTTTGGAACTAGTAGGGGAAACAAGGGCATTGTGCTTAAGGAAATTAATGACAATACAACAAGGTTCACCATCAAGTTTATGGCTTGCAAGATGATGAGGAAATGCAGGAAAAAAGAAGATCCAACAAGAGCCATAGTAGTAGCCACACAATGCGTGAAAGGAGTAATGTTTAGTTGGGCACCGTACTTGCTGAACAAATTTTTGGTTGATTTCATAGATGCACAAGATAATGGAATCGAGTTCCATTACTCTTGGCTCACCAATATTATAGCCTTGGCAGGATGGAAGGAGCCAAAGTTTTCATCCTTCTTGGATAGGAAAGGAAAATGCTATGCAGCCAGATATGAGTCCCTCCGGTAGGCCAAGGAAAATAAAATTCAACAAGCGAATAAGACAACATTTGTGATGTTGTTGGAAGAAATACAACAATGCACAACCAATGTGTGGTTCATTTCTGTGGAGGTAATCTAGGAAACATAAGGGATAGCTAGGTTCAAGGCATCCATGCATCACATGTGGATCCATGATGCAAGGGATACAAAGAAGGAATGGATGGAGATGTAATATTGCACCACTAAGGAAGAAGTTGAATGGATAATCAGAGACTGTCCTGTGTAGTGGAAGCTTCTAGTAGAAAAACCAACAAAAAATCCAACCATGACACAATCCACCAAGCCCAAAGAAAAGGGTGAAGCAGGTTCCTCAACAAAAACAAACAGTCCGTCCGATAACACTAGAAAGGCTGCAACACAGAATCAACCATTGGGAAGTAGTGCAATGCCCAAAAGACAAAGGAGGACAACAATAGTTCCTAGGACAGATAGCCAACAATATGCTAGAATGGGGAACACATCACAAGATGGTGAATAAAGGGTACATGTTACGTTGAGTGGGGCACAACCCTTACATATGAAAAGGAAGACAACACAGAGAGAAGAGATGTGAAAAAAGATGAAGTATATCACTAAAGACCCAGTCATCACCATGACATAGGGTGTTGTTGATCTCATCACAGACAAGGTCCAAGACAGGGAGGAGGAGATGGTCGGTATTGGAGAGGCACAAAGAGAAGAGATCATGTCGAAGCTCGTATAAGTCCATGAAACTCTAGAACAACTATGGAGTCAAGCAGTACCACAGACCATAGCGCAGTGACAAGAAAAGACACATCGGCCCCCTGTGTAAAAAGAAGGAGAGGAGATAGTATAGTTGGTAGTACAAGGCAGGGAGACATTCAAAATCACTCTCCAAATCATTAGAATGGATCATGAGACTGTGCAAAAACCCATGAGGGAAGTTGAGTAATTTGAAGTCGTCATGGCACAAATACCCACCAAGGAACTATACGGACTCCAGGCTAGCATAATGCAAGAAATGAAATCCAGATCCCGCACAGATGCGACTGACTTGGAGGTGGGTAGGGGAGTCGCCAAAATGTTACAAATCACCTATGACCTGTTGATTATTTGGGTTGGTTTTCATTGATGTCAACCCTTGAAGAAAGTCCGGTAGAGAATTTAGGTAGCACAAAGGTTTGGGTAATGGAATCAAGTTTTTTTGATGTATAAATGTATGAGTTTTAATATATTTGAAGGTTAGAATATTTTAGATGGATAGTACATGTCATTCCATTTCCATTGGTATGTGGAACGCCACATAACTCCTCACGGTTAGAGATTTATGGCCATGTGAAGTTGAATGACCCTCATGAGTCATCTAAAAGCCTCAAAATGTCAAAGTAGTCAAAGTGGTTGCAAAGAAGAAATTATTTAATTAATAAAGTGAAGTGATGAGTGTACTATAATTCAAAGTGGACAAAAAATAAATTATTTAAATAATAAAGGAGAAATTACTAAGTGGACAAGTGGTAAGAAGCGGGTTAGCTCTAAAATAAGGAAAGTGGTTTAAGATGGTTAGAAGATAAAAAATAAAGTGAAGTGATGAGTGTACTATAAGTCAAAGTGGATACAAAGGAAATTATTTAAATAATAAATTTAATGGAGAAATTACTAAGTGGACAAGTGGTTAGAAGCGGGTTAGCCCTAAAATAAGGAAAGTGGTTTAAGATGGTTAGAAGGTAACCCCTTGATGAAGCTACATAAAAGTATAAATAAGAGGCAAGGGTCTCTCATTTAATTACACTTGAGAATATTGAATATCTACAAGTGAATAAGGTAACCAAAGGATATCTAAGAAGAATTTCAGAGGGAAGGTGAAATAAAGAAGGCCAAAATTCAAGAGAGGATAAATTCTTTTGATGATGCTTTCTAAGGTATGTTATTCATATGTCATCTCACCATTTTCACAATAATTTGTTTTCTAGAATGATTCAGACCAAAAAATATGGAGGCAGTTGAGGAAATATATCCAAGTAGATGTGATAAAAATTTCAGCTTGTGGGTCGTTGTATTTTTGGATTTACACTCTGTGGAAAATATGGTTTGTGGCTAGTCCTGAAACTAGTCTAAAACATGTGTTTCAGGTAAAAACATCATAAATTATTCATAACAGATCCAAATTTAGTAAGACCAAATGTGTTGGTTATAGTACAATATGTAGTATTATTTGTACCATTTTCAGATCCATACAACAAATATTCCATGTGGGGAACGCTCTACAAGTTTGTTCTCTAGAATAAGCCATAATTCAACAAGGTATGTCATTTTTTCTATAACTCTTTTTCTGAGAGGTTCCAAGTAGTGAAACCTGGAGGAATTGCATAAAAGACATTGAGGAACATTTTTTACTATTTTCAGATCTTTATTCATTACAGGTACATAGTTATGATTATTTCAAGTTAGGGTTGTTGACTAATCCATAATTAGTCATGTGAGACTAAAGTAAAGTTTGATGAAAATGCTAGTCTCTTGTTGTTAAAGTTAAGGAAGGTTTGCAGGTATGTGATAATATACACCAGGTCTATTACAGAGTTACACATCATATTTGGATGATAAAATTGATGAGGGATTTTGGTTGAGGTACATGTTGGGTACATGGTTGAGACAAGTAGTTGATGAATTGGCACATACATGAGGTGTATAGTTGATGATGCTGGTACATCTTGATGAGTCATAGTTTATGTGTATTTGATGCATGATTGGTACATAATTGGTCATGGTTGATGCACTCGTTGATGGTAAAGATTGGTGCATGGTTGATGCACTTGTTTATGGTATAGGTTGATTAATCGTTGATGGTACAAGTTGAGGTACATGTTGTGATCTGAAAACAGATCCAGAAGCCAGATAGGGCTTAAAAATGCTCAAAAATGAAAGTGCTCGAAATGCGGCGAAACCTGTGCCATTGCGTCCGTCTCGT
>SNQJ01S0070278.1:16434-40764 GCA_010110895.2 Picea sitchensis | reverse complement strand
CCCCCTCGGGCCCGCAACCTTTTTTCCTTTAACGGTGGGGGGCGGGTCTGAGTTGGTGGCTAAAGAGTGCATAGATCTTAGCGGCTGAGCGAGGCGCGCTCAAATCTACAGTCAGCAGCAACAACTTGGACCCCCCCTCATCGTTTTTTCCTTTAATGCGGGGTCTGAGTTAGTGTTTTTTTGGCATGGGCCCACCACGATGTGTTACCTCTGCAGTAACTCGAACCCCCCCTGGTGCAGACTCCCTATCCCTCTTAAGGGTTGCGTGACCTCCCGATCAGGATCTTTTGATTCTGGAGCTGAAATGGATTTTCTGGATCCAAACTAGAATCCTTCAAATGAACACATAGGTCCCCCACAAATGCTCAGTTGGCATTTACAAGAACCAAGCGTGAGCTCCCATATCACACGACCAAGAGCCGTGACCTTGCGCTAAGCCAAAAAGGGCTCTTGTTGTGGACTAGAAATTCACAAGTCAAGCATCCTGTCCCTTTGTCCTTTGAATCCCTGGTCCCCGAAATGCCGAAATGTCATGGATCGAGACTTCACAAGTCAAGCATCCTATCCCCTCATCCTTCAAACCCCCAGTTGTTGAAATTCTGAAATGTCCCAGCACCTATTCCTTCAGGTTTTTGCATTTCATGAAATCAGAATTCAAGGGATATCTTTGCTTCTTGGAATCCCTAGTTGCTTAAATGTTGAAATGTCCTAGCATGTATTCCTTCGGGTTTTTGTGTTTCATGAAATATAGGTGCAAGGGATATCTCTGCTCCTTAGAATCCCCGGTTACTGAAATGCCGAAATGCTGAAACACCAAAATACCTTGGCGTTCGATCAACAACTCACAATAATCCTTGGGATCTATGGTCCAAATCTGACCTCACTATTTCATTATTTTGTGATTCAGGGTTTTGGGAGACAAAAACCCCTGTCGTATTTCTATTCCTTGGAATCCCCGGTTGCCAAATTGTCGAAATGTCGAATGTCGAAATGTCGAAATGCCAAAATCTCAAGGCACTTGATCAATGGCTGACAATTCCCTCTAGATCTATGGTCAGATCTCTTCCCCATCACTAACCTCCTTGCAACTCCACTTGATCCAATGGATTGTGGTATTTCGCGACTCTCCTCTAGAGTTATCCACCATCCATTCAGATCTTCGAGATATGCTCTCCTAGATCTACACAGTGTTAAATCCTGCACTCCTACCACAAATCGAATGATCCGCAGGATTCTCCACTGCGATCCAATGCTCGACAACGTTCTTCCTCCTGAGATTTTACTCACTCCAGACTTAGAAGATTTTTTAAGTCTTTGAAGACTCGCTCTTCGTTCCTAGATCTCGATAACACTTTCCGAAGCATTATCCCTCCTGAGCTTCGTCTGGTTCAGACTTCGATTTCCTGCGCACTCCTTGCATTTGAGGGATTTTCATAACTCAGATCCATGGTATTTATTGTAGAGAAATTCCTCTTGATCTCCTTACATTCCTCTCTAGCTCGATGCACACCTTGCAGAGCTTCCAATGAAGAGAAACAATTGAAATTGGAAAAACTCATAGTTCTATCCATTTGTACATGTAAAAAGAAATGACAGGAAAATCCACACAGTCCACACACCATACATGTGGATCAATTTTCCATTCTGTTATATTCAGAAGTTCCCAATGGCTATAGAATACATTCAAAATTACAGTAACTCAAAACATTGAGATCTCCTGCTAACTCGCAATTCTCTCTTACAGCTAATTTCTCTCTATATTGCAGCCCCCTCTAACTGTGTGTACAAACTTCTACATAACTCAAAAATGTTTCTAGGGTTTCCCCTGGCTACTTGCCTACTCTAAAATTCATCCTACGCTATCTTAGTTCAGTCGCATTCCAGAGATGAAGTGGAAACTTATGCTCTATTTACAATTTCAAAACTTGCCTCAAAAGGTAAATTTTGACACCGGTTCAAGCGTGCCTCCAAAGGTGAATTTCCAGTGCTGAGTGGAGGTGGATTCTGAAATCGGTTGTAACTTCCCACGTTGAAGTTATGGAAGAACTCTCATGTGTTGACTGGTCCTGCCTCTATGCACTTGCCAATGATGCTCTTGCATCATACTCCCCTTGAAAAAAATTCATGGACTCTTGTCCATGAGCTCCTCTACTAACTTTCCCTGCTTCTGGATAACAACTTCATTTTCCCAACTGGCATATTCTCTTGGGCATCCCTTTCATTTGACCAGATACTCAAAATAATTCTTCCTCCTAGTCTTCTTGCCAATCCTCTGATCCAGAATCTTCTCCATCTATAGCTTCTCTACCATAGGCATCTACTCCCACTGAATATTTCCTTGATCTTCTAATCTTTTTGTGTCGTCTTTCCTGTAAGGGTACAGTTCTGAGACATTGAATATGGGTGAAATTCCCACACCATCTAGTAGCTCAATCTCATAGGCGTTTGCATCAAACTTCCTCAAGATCTTACTGGGTCCTATATTCTTCATCTTCAATTTGTTATATGTTCCCCTAGGGAACCTTTGCTTCCTAAGATGTGCTAAAACCTAATCTCCCACTTCAAATCGAATTTCCCTGGGATGTTGATCAACTCTATGCTTTTATTTCTAGTTAGAACTCTGTAATTGTTCTTTGATCCGACTATGGAGTCTCTGCATTTCAGCAGCAAAATCCTCTACTCCAGCGCTTCTGATCTCTCCCTATTCCAAGTCCCTTAACTCAAACACTCCCCTAGGTTGCATTCCATAGAGTATTCAGAATGGGCTCCTTACAGGGCTTCTGTTTGGTGAGTCATTGTATGCAAATTCTGCTTGTGGCAGAATCCGATCCCACTGGTTATGGTGTTCAGTAACCAGGCTTCTCAATAAGTTTCCCAAACTTCTATTTACCACCTCAGTCTGCCCATCTGTCTGAGGATGATAAGATGAGATGAAGAACACATATTTCCCCATCTTCTTCCACAACGTCCTCCAAAAGTGACCAACAAATTTTGTGTCTATGTCTGAGACAATGCTCCTAGGTAGACCGTGAAGTCTCACAACTTCTCTAAAAAATAGATTTGCAACATGTGTTGCATCACTGGTCTTATAGCATGGGATGAAATGTGCCATCTTTGAAAACCTATCCACCACCACAAATATGGAATCAAATCTCCTTTGTGTTCTTGGCAATCCCAACATGAAATCCATGCTTATTGCATCCCAAGGCCTCTTTGGTATTGGCAATGGTTGATACAATCCAGTGTTCTGTCGTTTCCCCTTTGCATCTTGGTAGATCCTACATTTGTTCAAAAAATTTATCACCTCTGTTCTCATACCTGGCCAATAGTGTGAACTGCTCAACTGTGCAAATGTTTTATCATGGCCAAAATGTCCAACCAATCCTCCACTATGCTTCTCGTTCAGAAGATTGTCCCTCATTGAGCATCTTGGTATGCAAAATTGATTTCCTCTGAACAACAATCCTTCCTGAACCATATACTCTGTCCACTGACTTCTATCTCTCAGTACAGGGCTTGCAAATTCTTCGTAGGCCTCCTTGAAATCTATATCATCACAATACATATCCTTAAGGTGTTCAAACCCCAAGGTCTCCACCTGGAATTCTTGCAGAATTAAAAATCTCCTCTAATTCAGTTTTTCTTGTCAGGTTATAAATTGTAAAGCTTGGTTATTGTTGTACAAGACAAACTCTTGTGGGACAAGATAATGCCTCCATTTCTTCAAAGATTGAATTATGGCATAGAACTCCTCCATTTCTCACTGAAATAGGCAACAAGTCGATTGTCCTGACTCAGAACTGCTCCTATTGCAATTCCGCTCACATCACATCTCACCTGAAATGTCTTTTTGAAATTCGGCAAGACCAGAATTGGTCATTCCATTATCTTCTCCTTTAATATGTTGAAGCTCTTTTCTGCCTCCTCTATCCATTTAAAAGACTTGTGTCGCTTCTTTACTATATCCATCATGGGTGCACAAATCCCACTGAAGTCTCTAATGAACTTTCTATAAAAAATTGCTAAACCATGAAATCTCCTTACCTCAAACATGCTCCTTGGTGATGGCCATTCTCTGATCGCTTTCACCTTCTTTGGATCCATCTTCAGTTCATTCGAATAGATCACAAAACCCAAATAAATGAGTTCTTTCTTCATAAAACATGACTTCTTCAAGTTGATTAGCAGTTTCTCCTGCTGTAGCCTCCTCATTACTAGCGTTAGGTGCCTCAAATGCTCCTCTTTAGTACTGCTAAAGATCAGTATATCATCCAGATATACAACCACAAAATTTCCAATGAAATCTTTTATAATTTTTTTCATCATCCTCATAAAAGTGCTCGAGGTATTCATTAGGCCAAATGGAATAACCAGCCACTCATACAGACCTTCATTCTACTTAAAGGCTATTTTCTATTCATCACCTTCTCTCATCCTGATCTAGTGATATCCACTTTTCAAATCTATCTTAGAAAAGAAATTTTCTCCACTTAAGCAATCCATTAAGTCATACATTCTTGGTAAAGGAAATCTGTACCTGATGGTGATCTTGTTGATGGCTCTCGAGTCTGTGCACATTCTCCATCCTCCATCTTTCTTTGGGCTTAACACAGTTGGTACTGTGCATGGGCTCAAAATTTCTATGACCAAACCCTTATCCAGCAATTCTTGGACTTGGTTCTTCACCTCGTCATTTTCTTGAGGTGTTAATCTATACGCTGCTTTGTTTGACAAGCTTGCTCCTGGTATCAAGTCGATATGATGACTGATACTCCTGATGGGTGACAATGAGTTTGGTAGCTCATCCACCACTATATCGACAAAATTATCCAGTAGCTCCTGAACCTCTTCAGGTAAATCATCCACTAATGTAATCGTAAGGATGACTCTGGGCTTCCTCAACATAATTAATTTCTTCTCCTGTTCTTCCTTGACTTATTTCAGGAGTTCCTTCCCACTCATGCGAAGTATGCTTGTGCTGGCTTCCTCTTTCGCTCTCTTCTCCTCCATTGGAAACAACATATGCATCCTACCATTCTTCTCCAATGTATATGTATTCTTCCTTCCATCATGAATGACATTTTTGTCAAACTGCCTTGGTCTTCCCAAAAAAATGTGGCATACACCCATGGGGATTACATCACATGGGATTTCATCTTTATATCCTCCTATTTTAATTTCAACTAGGCATTGTTTAGTGATCATCACCTGGTGTCCTTTTTGTAGCCATGAGACTTTGTATGGCCTTGGATGTGCAGTTGTCTTCATCTCCAATTTCTCCACCATCTCTGTGTATACTAGGTTGTCAGTACTCCCACTGTCAATGATCACCTTGCATACTTTATCCTTAGTCTTGCAAGCTATCCTGAAGAGACTGTTTCTCTGTACTGGATTTTCATTTTTTGCCTCTGGTTTTAAGAGAACTTTTCTCAACATCAGGGATGATCCATCCTCTGCTCCTTCTACTTCAATATCTCTTCATCGTGCTTCTGAAATGTGATATTCTCCTCCTTCCTTCTTCTTCTCAGGACATTACCAAGACATGTGCCCTATCTTTCCACAGTTATAGCACCTTACACCTCCTGTGCCCCTTGTTCTAGAAGAGTTTCTTCCACCACTCTGTCTCCATCATGAACTTCCTCCTCGTTCTAAGTGATTGTGTGGTTTCTCATCCTCGTCCTTCGACTGATGTGCTCTGTCACAGTTAAATCCCTTTATTTTTCTTAGGATCGAGCCTTTACCTCTTCCTCACTAGTTTTATTTTCTGGCTATCTTCTCCTCTGACTTCAGCGCAAACTAATAAGAATCTTCCACAGTCCTCACTAAAATCATGCTAAGTTCGTCCTGGATTTCATATCTCAAGCAATTTATATATCTGGCAACTCTTTCTTCATCTCTCTCCCTTTGTCCAGTTCTGATGTTCAGCTGGTAGAACTCCTCGGTGTACTCCTTGACTGTCATCCCTTTCTGTCTTAGGTTTTGTAGCTTCCTGAACAGATTGATCTGGTAGTCTTTGGATATGAACTTAGCCTTCAGTTTGGCTACCATCTTGTCCCAACTTTTTATCCTCTGTTTGCCTTTACTTCTCCTCTCAGCCTACAGTTCGTCCCACCATAGTGTTGCATTCCCTTTTAGCCGGGTGACTGCCTGCTTCACCTTCTTCTCCTCATTGACATCTTCATAGTCAAAGTGTTTTTCCATGGACCTTATCCAGTCCAACAATTCTTCAACATCTAGATTTCCCTCATACATGGGGACCTCTATCCTAGCTCTGCCTCCCAATCTGGGAACTGCTCTCAACAAACGTTCTTCTGCAACATCCTCTCCTGCAGCTTCTTCAACCTCAACCTCTTCACTTTTTGCATCACTGACATCCCCAACGTCAGGTGATCTTCTCTATGTTGCTTCCAATGTTTCCAATCAGGGGCAAAGCTCTCGCATCTCCCTCTCTACAGTACGTTTGGATAAAGGCAGCTCTCATCTTCTTGGCGGAATTATGTTGAATATCTGTCACACATATATTATAGCTCTGAGTTCTATGTCTCCTTCTTTTCCTCCTTCGCCTAAAGTCTACAGACGAAAAACTGATGCTCTAATACCACCTGGTGCAGACCCCCTATCCCTCTTAAGGGCTGTGAAACCTCCCGGTCAGGATCTTCTGATTCTAGAGCTAAAATGGCTCTTCTGGTTCCAAACTGGAATCCTTTGAATGAACACATAGGTCCCCAAAAAATGCTCAATTTTCTTTTCCAAGCGCCAAGCATGAGCTCCCAGAGCACATGACCAAGAGTTGTGACCTTGCACTAAGCCAAAAAGGGCGCTTGTCATGGACCAGAACTTTACAAGTCAAGCGTCCCATCCATTTGTCCTTTGAATCCCCAGTAGCAGAAATGCTGAAATATCATGGACCTTGACTTGACAAGTCAAGTGTCCCATCCCTTCGTCCTTCGAACCCCCGGTTGCCGAAATGTTGAAATGTCCCAGCACCTATTCCTTCCAGTTTTCACATTTCAACAAATCAGAATGCAAGGGATATCTCTACTCCTTGGAATCCCCAATTGCTGAAATGCTAAAATGTCCCAGTGCCTATTCCTTCGGGTTTTCACATTTCACAAAATCTGGATGCAAGGGATATCTCTGCACCTTGGAATCCCCAGTTGTTGAAATCTCGAAATGCCAAAATGCCTTGGCGTTTGATCAATGACTCACAATAATCCCTGGGATCTATGGTCCACGTCCGACCTCGCTATTTNNNNCATGATTCGGGGTTTTGGGAGACAAGAACCTCTGTCGTATCCCTGCTCCTTGGAATCCCTCGTTGCCAAATTGTCGAAATGTCGAATGCTGAAATGCCAAAATATTGAAAGCTCGAGGCACTTGATCAACGGCTCACAACACCCTCCCGATCTACAATCATATCTCTTCCCTATCACTAACCTCCTTGCAACTCCACTTGATCCAATGGCTTGCGGAATTTTGTGACTCTCCTCGAGAGTTCTCCACCATCCGTTCAGATCTTCGAGATCTCCTCTCCTAGATCTACATAATGTTAAAGCCTATGCTCCTACCTCAAATCAGACGATCCGCGAGATTCTCCACCGCGATCCAATGCTCGATGATGTTCTTACTCCTGAGATTTTACTAACTCCAGACTTAAAATATTTTCTACGTCTTTGAAGACTCAGTCTTCGTTCCTTCTAGGGAATGAGTTCTTGGATCTTGATAACACTTTCCGAAGCGTTATCCCTCCTGAGCTTTGTCTGGTTCAAACTTCAATTTCCCATGCACTCCTTACGTTTGAGGGATTTCGATAACTTAGATCCATAGTATTTCTCTTAGAGAAATTCCTCCTGATCTCCTTACGTTCCTCTCTAGCTTGATGCACACCTTGTAGAGCTTCCAATGAAGAGAAACAATTGAAACTGGAAAAAATCACAGTTCCATCCACTTGTTCATGTAAATAGAAATGACAGGAAAATGCACACAATCCACACACCATACATTTGGATCAATTTTCCACTCTGTTATATTCACAAGTGCCCAATGGCTACATAATACATTCAAAATTATAGTAACTCAAAACACTGAGATCTCCTGTTAACTCGCAGTTCTCTCTTACAACTAACTTTTCTCTATATTGCAGCCCCCTCTAACTGGGTGTACAAACTTCTACATAACTCAAAAATGTTTCTAGGGTTTCCCCTAGCTACTTGCCTACTCTAAAATTCATCCTATGTTATCTTAGTTCAATCACATTTTAGAGACAAAGTGGAAACTCCTGCTTTGTTTACAATTTCAAAACTTGCCTCAAAGGGAAAAATTCGACACCGGTTCAAGCATGCCTCCAAAGGTGAATTTTCGACACTGACTGGAGGTGGATTCTGAAATCGGTTGTAACTGCCCACGTTGAAGTTCTGGAAGAACTCTCACGTGTTGAGTGGTCCCGCCTCTCTGCGATTTCCAACGATGCTCCTGCATCACGCCCCCTTGTTCTTTACCTCTTACCGCCTNNNNCCATACCGCCTGCGCTCCTACTAACACCTAGCCTCCACTCACACTTACACATGCTAGTCCCTTCTCCACTGTCATTTCTTCCCCCTCTCACCTCCCGACATCTTTCTTCCACTCACACTCCATGTCACCTCCATTTTTATTGTCGTTTACCCCCCGACCTATCACACAGCTCTGCCACTGCATCCCTTTCCCCTTTGACACATCACCTTTGCACCTTTACACCTCATCTCCCCTGAGTTCCTGTGCTCATGCATTCTTATTCATCACCAAATGCATCCTTCCACTTGGTCATTTTTCACTCATTGCAACCTTCGAATTTTTGCCAAGCACCTTGCCAAATCATGTTTGTCGACATCCACGCCCGCTTTTTTAGTTTTTATTGCAAGCCCATACTGCTCTGAGCTCGTGTCTGGTAGAAGAAATGCATGGGAAGTCTGATAGAAGAATTGCATGGGTAGTCTGCATGCACAATATTCCAGAGAAGACACAAACGATGGGCATTTAATGGATTGAACCGATCATGCCTCTGCGGGTAATGACGAATTGTTCTCAGTATAAAGAAGCAATTTTGATATTTTATTAAGGGTCGTCAACTGGTTGAGCAGAGATATTGATTTTGTAATGTTTTCATGCCAAAACTATTGGTTGGTTATGTATAAGATTTTAGACTTTCAAATTAATAGAAGTCATCCTCTTTCCATCTTTCTATAATAGCTATGTTAAGACACTCGGGCATGGAAGATCATGTTGAGGGTCTTTATGTTGTTGTTATGCAAGTTTGATCATAGTAGGATCGTGACCAGTTTTAGCCAGCTCCCTTGTTATCTTTTTACCTCTCACACTGAATAACTCGAGCATGGAGGATCCAATCAAGTTGTTGCAGGAACATTGTGATGAAGGTTTGATTATCATGTTGTCGTGACTGTTTTTAGACATATTTTAGTGTCTAAAACCTGAACTTAAGAATTATCTTTAGTCTATGTTTTTCTTCTTTAAGATACTGGAAAGCCTGATGCCCATAGCAGTCTTGTTCACCTTTCTCACTAAGTCTTCCCTCTACTCACTTTTAAACTCAATTCATTGACTGAATTTAATGTGTCCCTCACTTCCCTGTGCATTTCTTATCTATTTTTGTGTTGAACATAATTCATATTTTGAGTTTTGTCCATTTGACCTCCACTCATATAAAACCAACATACACCAAAAAACTCTTATGGGTACTGGGCTTATCCTCCTGCAATATGAGGGTGACTCTCAGTTCTAACAAATGGATAAGGCCAAGAGTAAATTTCTACATGATAGCAAGGAGTAGGCTCAGGCCTGACCTGTCATCCACGATANAAAACGATTTTCGAACCACTTAAATGTTGGGATAGGTTTAATCCTAGAGATAACCCTAGGATGAGAGAACCATGTATTTAATAGTCGAGTAGGGTTACTAACATTATGTATAGGTATATTTTCACTGTTCTATGATAAAAAAAATATGTTATGTATAGTATATGTTCATTGCACTATGATAAATCAATATGTTATTATGGGTAAAGTTAAATCCTAGTGCTTAGAACTTATGCCTCCTAACTCAACACTATGTATATATATGTTGATCTTGTGTCCAGGATTTAAAGCACTCATATCTTGTATAACTTAGTTTGTTACGTGAATTAATGTGGATAGCATGTCTTGACATAGACCTAGAGGTTAATCTAAGGGCTATGACGGTCATGGTCACAAAACTCTTTAATACAAAGAAGTGTGTGATTTATAATCCAATAGTGTCACTATAATGAAATATAACAGTAAGAGACAAGTGGAATTTAAATCTCCTTCGGCCCTTAAGAGGGATAATGATAGAGAAGTAAAACCATTATTCATACAATAAAGGAATACGATATATATAGTGGATTATCTTTGTGTCGTAAACAATGTTGGAGACTCAAGGGACTTTAATGTTCCCTAACAAAAAAGAAGAAATTTATTTGAGAAATTTGGGGTACATTACAAAAAGATCATTAATTGTGTCCATTTCCAATAGGTGTACACCTCTCGATATAACAAGGATGGATGGTGGATGATGCATACAAAGATCGATTTTAATTAATATTTTAGATGTCACATCAAAATATTGATAACATCAGAAACACCTTACCACGTAATTATACAACTATTGGAAATTGACACATTTAATTTAATGTTCCTTTTAATTATAAATTTTAATCTTATGGGCTAGCAATTGAAGATGTTGGCATATTCTTCCTAGTCCTTTAAAATAAATGAATGAAATTTAATGTTGATAACTTTCTAGCATTTTTAAAGACATTAGTTAACCTTTTTACTTTTTCACATTTACTTCATCATGTTAATAAATTACTTTTTGACCATTTGATTGCCATGTCTAGGTGATTAGAAAAATTACTTGACATCAAAAATTTGCTTCACTATAAACCTTTTACCTTTTACAACATCATATTTATATTTATGCCACAGTTTGAACATACCTCCCATACACCTACAGACTAGAGCTCTCATAATTGTTTCATTTTATACAAGTACATGGTAATGGAAGATGCCAGGCTTGGTATTTTGTTCTTAGGTTGTCTCTTTGATTGAAAAAAACTTCTTAGGTTTTCTCTTTGATTTCCACAAAGGTACCTTGCCGCTAAATTATGAATGGTTTAACAATTGAAAATCGACCAAGGGGAAATGACAATTAGGGCGAGGCAAGGGAGAAAATTTTGGCAACATTCCACCAATTAGGGCCATGTCTGTAGAGAGTGGAATCATAGTATTTATGTGGCAGACAGTTCTTGTTGTCAAGTAAATTGATGGTTTGGCTTGCAAGCTCATTCCACCAAAAGTATTCAAAACCCTTATTCATGTTCTCTATCAGATCAAATTGTATTCATTCATGGAAGTTGATTAGCTATATATATTTTGTGGTTATAACAGGGAAGATTTAGTTTGAAGTTTTCTACTTGCTTAATTTAGATCTCGAGTAAATTGTAATGAAGGATCTCCAACAATTTCTAACAGTATTAATAAAGAATAAGGGAAAAGGTTAGCAGGAGCCCCATCATTTACAGAGAAGAGATTAGCATCCCAATTGGGGGACAAAGTCAAAAAATCACAATCCCAATCACTGATTGCACGTAAACATCGAATCCATTTTTATACCTCCTGAAATTTTTAGACGTCCCTTTCATTGGTATTATAATTTAATTTTTCAAGAATTATGACATTTTGCATGTATTTGTTGAGAGGATTGAAATCTTAGTGATCTATAATTTCATTTTTCAAAAATTCTGAATTTTTTCATGTATTTGTTGAGAGGGGTGAAATCTTAGTGATCTATTGTGGCTCTTAAGGAGTGTTATTCTTTGATCTTCAATTGAATAAAGAAGACAAATCCTCGAGAATTTTGTTAGAAATAGTAATTACAAGTCAGTGATATATTTACATCTCTGTCGATCTATCTCTTAGTCAGTTTTTTAGTAGTTGAAATGTGTGTCAGACAGTCTTACAGTCTGTAAGTGAAAAGTCCCGCATTTACTCAAAATTCAGTCGACAAGAAGGAAGTTATAAATGGAGCCAATCTCTATCTTATCAAGCTCTGGTAAGTGGTTGAAGAGTCAATCGAATTAATGACATTCTTTAATGTTGAGTCAGTCTTATCTTCTGTAGGAAGTCTTAGTCAGTGTCTATATAATTCTGAGTCTCTTAGTTAGTTAAAAATGTTGAAGAGAATAAATTGATGTGTAGAGAATAAGTAGAGAGGTAGAGAGAACTCGCAACAATTGAAGACCTGATAGAAGAAGTCATTAGAGCCGAAGCTCATCTCTGTCATTCTATTTTGTATTCACGCACACTGAAGTTAACTAATATCAAGTTTTGTGTATTGATAAAAAAATTGTTTCATTTATGAGTTTATGTTCTAAGCATAGCACTATGTTATTCTTCATACATAAATCATTTCATTAAGTGTGTGTATTCACAATGTGCAGCAAACTGAGTCATCTGTGTACTGTGCAGTGGCCTTGAAAAATCTATCACGTAGCCTATTTGGTGCACAATATTTGTAACTACATTGTGCAGAGTAGACTATGCGCACTGTTGATCCAATGGATATTTCCTTCAAATTGCTATCAGAACATGTTTATCAGAGAAGAAACATTGTTGAAAGTAAAATATGGCTTCTACTGCATACCTGCAACCTCCCACTTTTACAGGCAACAATTATGAGATGTGGTCCTTGACCATGAAGGATTTGTTACGAGGTCAATATGTATGGGAAATAGTCAAGAATGGCTATGTGGAACCAATATATCAGGAAACATATAATTCTCTCACACAAGCTAAGAAATATTTCTTGAAAGATCAAATAAAAAAGGATGGAAAGGCATTGTTTTACATACATCAAGACATGCATGAGAGAATCCTTTCACGAGTTTTATGAGAAAATAAATCCAAGGATACATGGGACATATTACAAACCTCTTATCAAGGTATGGACAAAATAAAGACTGCAAAACTACAGATTCTTAGAAGATATTTTAAAACTATGTCAATGAAAGATTCAGACACAGTAGATTCATTCTACACCCACGTCATTGGAATGATAAATCAGATTAAGTCTTATGGTGAAACCATAGAAGACAGAAAATTTGTTGATAAGGTACTTAGGAGTCTTCCTCCTAAGTTTGATACCCTTGTTGTGACCCTAGAAGAGAGCAAATACTTCAGTCAGTTTAGTCTAGATGAACTGCAAGCTTCCCTCATTAATCATGAACACATATTGAATATATCAAGCATGTCATTAGAGAATGCATTTTCTGCAAAGTCATCTATAAACCATGGAAGAGAAAGGGGGAGAGCTAACTCTAGAGGCAAAGGAAGAAGTTCTAACAGAAGTGGATGCAATAGAAATCCTAGAAATACTAGTTGAAGAGGTCAAAACCCAATTACCAGCCAATCAAGTTGTCAAAGAACTGACAAATCAAAGATTAAATGCCACTACTATAAAAAGTATGGACATTATGCATATGAGTGCAGAAAGAGACATCATAATTAGAACAAGCAAAGTCAAGATCAGTAACATAACACAAATAACCAAACTCACCCTATGTTTATGGCGCGCGTTATAGATGTGCCTAGAGAAGTAGAAATTCCTAATTGAGTGTCACCAGTTAAGTGAAATGTTTCTCAAGCAAGTCCATGTGACATATGGTACTTAGATCCAGGCTGTCGTAACCACATGAAAAGAAACATAGAATTGTTTTCTAGTTTGGATGAGTCAATCCAAACCAAGGTTACACTTGGAACATACATCCAAGTCATTGTCTTAGGAAAATGAAGTATAAACATTTTAACTAGACAAGGAGAGAAAAACGTTATGTCTTATGTATATTATGTTTCTGGTCTAAATCATAATCTGATGAGTATAGGGCAACTGTTACAAAAATGATACATAATATACATGGAAGATAATCACTATGTGATCATGGATAAATGCCCAAGTAATATTCTTATTGAAAAAATCCAGATGGCAAGTAGCATGATGTTCCCATTGACATTGAAGCCATCCAAGAAGAAGAATAAAATGAAAAATATTGGTAAAGGAAAAAGTGTGTATTCATATATTGTATTTACAATAAAAAGTGCACGCATCTATAATGAAGAAAATAGTGCACACAGTTATAATGAATAAAATAGTGCGTGTAGTATCAAGAAATCAGAAAATGACACAAAGATGAAGAAAACATTCCAATCTGAAAGGATATGTAAAGGCTGCATATTTGGCAAGCAACACAGAGAATAATTTTCAGTTGGCAAGTCTTACAGAGAAAAAGCTCCACTGGAAATAATACACTCATATATTTGTGGACCAATGAAAACTCCGTCAATTGGAGGCAATACTTATTTTCTAACATTCATTGATTATTTCTCAAGAAAGACATGGATTTATTTCATAAAGCATAAATATGACGCTTTGGGTTGTTTTCAACAGTTTAAATAACTTACAGAGAAGCATAGCGGCTATTTCATCAAGTGTATAGGAATAGATAGAGGAGGAGAATACATTTCAAGATAATTTCATAACTTTTGTGAAGTTAATGGCATCTACAGAAAATTTACCGCACGATACACACCACAGCAACATTGTGTTGCAAAAAGAAAGAACAAAACCATCATGGAAATGTCACGCAGTATGTTGAAAACCAAACATTTGTCAAATGAGTATTGGGCTAAGGCAGTGGAAACTGCAGTATACATCTTGAACAGATGTTCGAGAAAGAGTGTGAAGTATAGAGTTCCTCAAGAAGCCTGGACAGGTTCAAAGCATAATGTGGTGCACTTAAAAAAAAATCATTGTGTCACATATGCACATGTACCAGATGAACTAAGAAGGAAGTTGGACAACAAAGGACAGAAATGTATATTTGTTGGGTATTATGAAGAAACAAAAGGATACAAGATATATAACTTGTTCACAAGAAAAATCATAATCAACCACAATGTTCAGTTCGTGGAGAATGAAGCATGGGATGGAACCATAGCAAAGACAGTTAAAATTATTAATGCAATAGAGTGTGATGATACAGAAGATGAAGTGGTTCAAACATCATGCACAATTCAATGTGCAATCCCATCTACATCTGGCACTGCAATGCAAATTACCATGCATAATACTCCAATAAGAACAGTAGGTGTGTAGTCTACACCTAGAGCGCAACAAACACCAACAAGCAATCCAAGCAATTCTACATCTCCAGATCCAAATTTAGCAAGTTTGTTACCAATAAAGAAAAGAATTCTGTGCAACATCTATAATGAAGACGCAACAAATTCATTTTCATTTTTTTCTCTATTTTCACAAATAGATGATCCATTAACCTTTGCAGAACTAGTCAAAGATGATGTGCGGGCACAAGCCATGGATGAAGAAATAAGATGCATAGAGAACAATCAAACATGGAATTTGGTTGATGTACCTAAAGATAAGGATGTGATAAGTGTCAATTGGATTTATAAAACCAAGCAAGACGCAGAAGGAAATGTATGGAAGTACAAGGAAAGGTTATTTTCAAAAGGATTTACACAACAACCTGGAATTGATTACAATGAAACATTTGCACCAATTGTGCGCATGGACACGGTCAGAACCTTGTTAGCTATTGTCGCGCAATACAAATGGCTAGTTTATCAGAATGATGTAAAGTCAACATTTTTGAATGGAAACTTGGAACAACCACAAGGTTATGAGGTTCCAGGACAAGAAGACAAAGTATACATATTGAATAAAACATTGTATGGATTAAAGAAAGCTCTGATACCTTGGTACAGTCGCATAGATTTCTATTGCACACATAATTGATTTCAAATAAGTGAAAATGAGCCAACATTGTACATCAAATCAAATCAGCAAGGTAATGTGTTAATTGTTTGTTTATATGTGGATGATTTGATATTTACAAGTGACTTTGGCATAGAAGAATTCAAGATAGTCATGAAGGATGAATTTGAAATGATTGATTTGGGGTTTATGAGATATTTTCTAGGAATTTATGTGCACCCATCCAAAACAAGCATATTTATCTCACAGTCCAAGTATGCTCATGAAATATTGAAAATATTCAATATGGTGAATTCAAAAGTAACACCAACACCTGTCATAACAGGATTGAGGTTAATCAAGGAAGATAAAGTGTCCAAAGTGGATCCCACACTGTTTAAAAGACTGGTAGGCGGCCTTATGTATGTCACAACAACAAAACTTGACATTATGCATGGAGTGAGCCTAATTTCAAGGTTCATGGAAACTCCAAAATAATCACATCAAAAGAAAGAAAGAGAATCCTAAGATATCTCAATGGAACAAAATATTTTGGCATTAAGTACTCCACTTTAGAAAATTTCAGACTCATGGGATATACTGACAGTGATTGTGGAGGCAACATTGATGACAGGAAAAGTACCTCTGGGTACAAATTTCATTTTGGAATAGGTATGGTATCAAGGGAATTAAGGAAGCATCCCATAGTGAAACTTTCTTCAGTAGAAGCAGAGTACATCGTAGCTACACGTGCAACTTGTCAAGCAATATGAATGAGAAGGATGTTAAAAGCTTTGTTGCAGGAACAACAAGAACCAACAACAATTTTCTATGACAACAATTCAGCCATCATGTTATCAAAGAATCATGTGTTTCACAAGAAAACCGAGCACATTGATACAAGGTATCATTTCATCAGAGAATTGGTGAATAACAAAAAGATCTGTTTAGAATTTTGCAAGTCAAAAGAACATGTTGCACACATTTTTACAAAGGCTTTAGAAAGAGATGCATTTTAGCATATGCCAAGTATTCTGGGAGTCCACGCAATAAAACATGAGTGACAATAAAATGAAAACTCAAATTTTTGATGTAATTTCCTGTTGTTATCCCACCAACTTATAATTAAGGGGGGTTGCTGGAAATAATAATTACAATTTGGTGAGATTTTTATGTCTCCACTGATCTGTCTATCAGTCAGTTTGTCAGTAGCAAAAATGTCATTCAGACAGTCTGACAGTATGTAAGTGCAAAGTTTCACATTTACTCACAAGTCAGTCGGCAAGCAAGAAGTTATAAATGGATCCCATTTCTACCTTATTGAGCTCTGGTAAGGGGTTGAAGATTCATTCGAATTAATGATAGTCTTTAATGTTGAGCTAGTCTTAGCTTCTGTAGGAAGTCATAGCCAGCGTCTATATAAGTCTGATTCTTTTAGTTAATCAAAAATGTTGAAGAGAAGTAGTTGATGCGTAGAGAAGAAGCAAAGAGGTAGAGAGAAACAACAACAGTTGGAGAGTTGAAAGAAGAAGTCATTAGAGTCGAAGCTCATCTCTGTCATTGTATTTTGTATTCGCGCACAACGTCGAAGTTAATTAATATAGTTTTTTCTATATTGACAATGCTTCTGTGTCATTTCTAAGTTTATGTGCTAAGCATAACACTGCATTTTTATGCATACATAAATCATTTCATTAAGTGTGTGTATTCACAATGTGCATCAAACTAAGAAGTCTGTGTACTACGCAGTGGCATTGAGAACTCTGGCATGTAGCCTATTTGATGCACATTATTTGTAACTGTGTTGCATAGAGTAGACTGTGTGCACTAATTATCCAACATATATTTCCTTCAAATGTATGATTTGGACATAGAAAAGAGATGAATGATTTGTAAATATTAACCTTGTCAATGTATACTCGACATGTTGGATGTATTTCTCTATTTATTTTCTCTTATGATGTGATCAACTATTTAATGACTATACAATTTTAGCAATTTTTAGAATACCAGTGTTGTATTTCTCCATTATATGATATGCAAACAATATATTATTCCTCCGAGTAGAGCAAATGAACAGATTTATAGATTGAGAGCTCTAAAAATTTAGTCTTTGTGGAGCAGAAGAGATCTGTGCATGTTACTTTAACGTGCATGAAGATGGACTTTAAATATCCTCCTAATGCCCTCATCTCCACATAGATATATTAATATCAAATACAATACCCTGTAAAAAAATGCTAAAATACCCATCGTAATAACTATGACAATCATAACCCTAACCAAGAATAGTCGCCTTATTTGTATGGATAATCACATTATCTCTCGATAGTGGACTAAGGGGCGATTAATAGTGAGGTTTTGATTGTAAAAGTTTCCATCTCTCAGTGCTTGATATATTCAATGATTAAGGACTAAGGATTCAATGAAATCGATCAAGTTTCTATACAGGGCTTGATTTTATAGAGTGCTTGATTAAGGATTCAATGAAATTGATTGTAGAGCCACAACACCTCATGTGATTTATATGTTCACTTGTTCGCTTCGCTTATAAATTCATACAACTGTAATTGTAGATACTTATTAATAAAAAAACATCTCTTCCATTTTTCTATTCAGCAAACGAGATCGCTTCTAATTATATATCTACGTATGAAAAATCAAACTTGATGTCGATATGTGAAAGATAAAACAAATGAATACCTGAACATAAGGAGGAAATTTAAAAGAGAAACACACTTTTTATTAATATATGATTATGCAATCCTGGATGGGGTGACATGTAGTGGAAGGAGGCTACACAACCCTCCCATGAATTATGTCGTAAATATGGTCAGTCGTCGTCCCTCACCTCAGTATTGAATGGCGAGAAACCTTAATTACTTGCAGAGGAAGGGAGGACAGCTCCCACACGCCATTTTAATGGTGGTCTTGTGGATTAATGGTAGGATGCGGGTGAGTACAACAGTCATGTCTGCCCCTTGGATATCTCTCCCGCCCAACCCTGGCTTTCACTATTTCTCCTTCAAGCTCTGTCACCTTGTTCCTTCCGAGAATTGGGTTATTTCACAATGGGTTCTCCTGGCTGTAATTAAGTGGATTCTTCGCCCCCTTGGCTCAGCCATGCTGAGAGAGAGAGGAAAGTCGAGGTGAGAACCTACATGGTAGTTATGATACCCAACAAAGATGCCTGCAGAATATGGAATAGGCCCTATCCATTGCTAGGATTCAGTGCACCGCGAGGCTACCAACTCCACCAATGGCCTACGTCGAGGAGAAATTCCTAGAGTAACCTATCCAGGAACTACTAGAATCCCTCCTCTACATGGTCATGGATGATTACTTGTGCCCCAACACCAGAAAATATGATACAGGTACTCAGGTTGCAATGGAAGGTGCCACCTGCATTTTTTAGGAGGAACTCCTCCACATGGCTCTAGGCACTAACATCCAGGGTAACACCAGTGAAACAGCTGCAGGAGCTGTGGCAGACAAGGATGGAGCCACCAACACTATGCAGGAAAATTTCTCCATCTCGGCGCCTCCACCGCTGAATGCAATTCCATAATTCAACCCAACTCCCCCTAGCCTCTTCAGCCTGGAGCAACTGGACCTCATTTTCGATCTCACAAGTTACATGGTGGACCATCTTCATCGGGACACTCTCATCAGCAATCACATTGATATGTTGTTTGACACATTCTCGAATGCACCGGCCAAGTAGCAATGCCCGACCTGTGCACAACCCTTCTTGCTACATCCCAGCGACAACACTCTCCCAGGAGCTTTGAATGACAGATCTCATGGTGTCAATGATCAGTTTTGTGCAGTCCTCTAAGCTCCAATAGCACAATGATGGTGCTTCCTTCTTGTTATTCTACACTATTACTCTCCATAATTCCTGTCTAGTTCTCTTTTTTTAGAAATTGTTAGTTTGTTCTAGTTTGTAAAGACAACTATGTCAGGACAATCATCTTCCACGTGCTTTGGTTTCCAATTGGCACAAAAAGTGGCAGATGAGTTTTTTTTCCTAAAGTATAATAAGCGGCCACTTGTTCTAGTTTCCACTAGTTTGTAGGAATAGGTGGCAGGCCAATAACATGCGTCTATTTTTAAGATGACAACACAGTAATAGGATTTACTCATTTTTATTTAAGAAAAAAAATGAATTAAAATTAAAAATGATTGTATGATTGTAAAAGAATCTGCCATGAAAGTATTACTTAGTGCAAATTTTCATTAGTCTCAACTTTTAATCTTAATAATGTGTACTTGTCTTCACCATTCACCATCCATGGGTCAAAGGGCATTTTACTAACAAATTTTCACTGAAATTGGAGAACCATTATCATGTTCTCCTTCAACCCGACTAAGTTATGTGCATGGATTTCCTATCATTTTCATAAAGATTTATTTATTTATATATTATTTAATTAAACTTAAGTAGGAGTGATACATTTTATTAATAATGATTTATTAATAACTACGTTAAGATAATATTTTATTAACTTTATTTATAAAATATTAATAATTTATTATAAATTATTATTATTAATCATAATTGTAGTCATTAATAATATTATTAATTAAATATTATTAATACTTTATTGTTATTATACATAATATATTTATACATATTAATAATTATAATAATAATTAACTATATTATTAATTATTATTCATATACATAATTAACTATATTATACAAAGGGTACTTTAAGAATATGTATCTATATTATAAATACATATTTTTTATACAATAATTATTAATTAATATTAATAATTAATAATGTCCACAATAATTTATTAATAATATATTAAAATGTCAATGATTATTAGGGTTAGGATATTATTATTATTAGAGTTTGAGTTATTGTAGTGGTTAGAGTTCTTAGGATTAATTAACATAGTTATTATTAATATATAATAATAATAATAACAACAACAACAATTATTATTAATACTTTATTAATAATGACATTACTAAATAATAATACTTTATTAAATTTATTAATTAAGTATTTATGATACTTTATTAATTAGTTATTATTAATCATAAATATTAATATAGTCATTACAAATATTATTAATACTTTATTGTTATTATACATAATACATTATTAATTATTAATTATTATTATTAATACTTTATTGTTATTATACATAATACATTTTTAATTATTAATTAATAATTAATAATAAGAGTAAAAATAATAAACTATATTATTAGTTATTATTAATGTATATAATTAGCTATATTATACAAGGGGTACTCTAAGAGTATGCATGTATATTGTACATATATACCCTTTATACAATAATTATTAATTAATATTAATAATTAACCATGTCAACAATAATGTATTAATAATATATATATATATAGATATAGATATAAGTAAAAAATGGTGGATCCTGCTATATTACGTGGCAAAAAGAAATACAGTTGAGTTGAGGCTGCCAGTTGTGTCGTCGTTTTACCAGAAACCAACACATCTGGAAGCCCATGTTTTCCTTATTAAAAAAGGGGGTTTCCCCATCTATCATGCCCGAAGGCAACCAAGTCAGATGGAAATCCATAGTCTTAAGGATGTTTGTGGTGTTACAGAGAGCCCCTAGAAGCTTGAGCATGGATCTGGGCGATAAGAACTAAAACAAAACATAAGTCTAAGCATAAGAAAAACTAAATTTTGACCAAGTTGATTACCCAGTGGCCCTGTCAGCGTCGTCCTCTTATTTCGCTCCTCTGGCCTGCATCACGAACGACTGGGTGCAGGTTGGGCACTTTTGAGTTGCTAGGGCGCTAGAATACGTGTCGAATAGCATGTCCAAATGCTGGTACATGAGGAGGACTCGATGGACAAGGTCTGCCATCTGTCCCCGCATGTCAAACTTGAGGTCCAAGTTCTCTGGGTGGAGGAAAGGTGGCGGGGCGCACCACTAGTCCTACATGGGAGGTGGCGCTGGGATTTCTCCTCCCCCTTCTGGAGAGACTTCCAACCCGTTTTCCATTGGCATGTTTGGGGCTGCCTCCCCTAGTTCTTCGACTCCTTCTCCTTCATCCTCACTACCTGTGTCCATGGGTTGCTCATCCTTGAGCTCCAATGAGACCATTTCCTCATAAATTTCCTCCTCTATGTAGCAAGTAGGGAATTCATCTCCAAAATCTGATTCATTGCTACTCCTTGTTTGATTCTTGTGGGCTACCAAAGTGTTTGCTTCCCGAAAATGTCTTGTGGGAAGCCAGTTATCCTGTGCAGTGAGTAGGAGGTGTTTTGGAAGCATTTGAATAGACTCCCCCGGAGAAGTCTCCTCTACAAAAGCCATGGGAGGATGGTCATCTGCCTTTTCTCTTTGACGTAAAATGGTGCAAGAAAGTGAGAGCGCTTGCTCCATTTGTTGCCTCCGCTGTCATTGATCAGCATGAGTATACCAAGATTAACCACAACGAGGTTTCCCTCTCTCCCTAGGCATCTGAATGAAGCGAAGGATAACAAAAACACACAATGTGCATTCAATAACGCACCAAAGCGCACAATTGCGGGAGGGATGTAGAGTAAAGTTGAACTGAATGTGTTCATGGCTACGCTCATTCAAAAGCTTGAGGGTCGACAGGACGTGCCTCTTCATTAACTTCTTCATCATAAATGTTTGTAGGGTCAGCCCTTTCCCATGAGGGAGAGGTCTCTTGTTGAGAGGACTGGAGTAACGACCAACTCCCATCGTTAATGTTGAAGGGATGGGGAGAGGCCTACCCTATTTAAGGTGAGGCTCCGCACTCTTCCAGATGGTTGGGATTCGCAACGTGACACCCCATTAGGGTTATGTATTAATAATATATTAAGGTCAATGGTTATTTTAATAGTTTCTAAGCCATTAGTTTGGAAAGGTGGAAAATTACTCCCATAGACATATATCAACCATTTTTATAAAGTGATTATTGCTAATTATAATTCAATGAAAATTTTCACTATGATTTTAATTGAAATAAGTTAGTTTAATTTTAATGGATATTTTCACTATAATTAAGTAAAACTTTTTTTAAATAATTACATGGTATTTATATTTATAATATAATGGTATTTATATTTATAATGCAATTCACTTATTATACAATAATAAAAATGAAGTTGTCATTTTAGTGAGGTGTATTTCATGATTGTAGAGTATTTATATTAATAGCTTTTCACTTATTATGCAATAATAAATGTGTCATTTTAATTAGAATCAACACTTATGTGTTCTCCAAAATTTTTACCTTTCATCTTAAATATTTGAAATAAGAAACAAGGATTTTGATATTTTGATGTTATGTGAGGTTAGAAATTAAAATAGGCTTATGGAAATGTACAAAAAATTTTACCATTAAATATATTTATAAAGTTTTGAATTTTAAATATTTGAAAGAAAAAATAAGGGCTTTGATGTTATGTGAGGTTATAAGTTAAAATATGTATACGAGAATGTCAAATCTAAAGGTGTTATGTATATATCACTCTCATTCAAAATTATAAAAGGTTGTGATGAAGCTTTACAATTATGTAGTGTCAAAAATTATTAAAATTTTCAAAATTATTTTCAATAGAAAAAAGAGAATTTAGACTTCATTTTAGCATTCCTTTGTATTATAAACTATGTTTTCATAGTTAAAGATTTTTTTGTTTTACATCTTGTTCAGTGCTCAAAGAAAAAAGAGAAATGAACAAAAAAAATTTAGAAGCTTCAAACTTTGTATTGTATGATTTTTAATATTATAGATTAAATGTGAGAATTTTTTTATCTTTCTTTGCATTTAAAAAAAATTGTTTGATTTTCCGCTTCAAACTTTGTATGGTATGATTTTTAATATTATAGATTAAATGTGAGAATTTTTTTATCTTTCTTTGCATTTAAAAAAATTGGTTTGATTTTCCTATAAATTATATGTGTTACTTTTACTTAATAAAAAGTAAAAAAAAAAAATTCTAATAAAAAAAATGTGTTAATGTAATAAAATGGTCATACAATTTAATAAAAATATTATATTATGTATTACTTATTAATCTTTGTCATGAAATTTTTTTTGACTAATAAAAAAAGTGTTTTAAAACATTTTTTTATTAAGTAAAATAACTTTTTTCTAAAAAAATTATTTTATTATTAAGTAAAAGAACTTTTTCTCTAATAAAAAAATGTGTTAATGTAATAAAATGGTCATACAATTAATAAAAATGTTATATTATGCATTACTTATTAACCTTTATCATAAAAAAAAAAAAATTGTTAATAAAAAAATGTGTTAATATAATAAAATGGTTATACCATTAATAAAATGTTATATTATGTATTACTTATTAATATTTGTCATGAATGTTATGTATAATATTTTTTAAAATTTTAATTTTTATAATATCAATGTTATTTTTTAATTTTAATTTTTATAATATAAATATCATTTTTAGTAAATTGTTATGATATAAATTCTTTTAAAATTTAATTATTATCGT